>JAHWFP010169273.1:15582-26809 GCA_023313725.1 Lithobius niger
CCCCCCCCCCCCCCGCACACAAAAAAACAAAATGACCTATTTCGTCAAAATACTTCCTTACTTCGAAAAAAAATAGGAAGGAACAACCAAAAACACTGCAGTACACGTGAATACTGAGAAATCCATCTCTCCAGCTCCATGTTTAATATTAACGCTGGCGATAGCCAGTGATAGTATCAACTAACAGCTGACGAACCTGTTTGGGTTCGTGCTCCCTAAAAAAAAAACAAGAACACCTAACAGCTTACTCGTCTATGTGCAAAATATGAAAGAAATAGGAAATTTTCCAGTGCCAGACGTAGGTAAAAAGTATATTCATCCGGAGATAGGATTCCTATGTACACCGAACAGTGGGACCAATTATACATGCTATGGTGTAGGATTCGCATCTACGCCGAATGTGAGGCACCATTCCTACGCGGAACATTAGGAATTGCTCCTGCACAGAACGCTACCTAATTAGACGAAGATGCGTTAACATTTAACAAGTAGGAATTTTGAGTGTACCGAACAGTATTCATGAATGTTGTCTACGACGACATTAGGGAGCATTCACAAATTACGGACCACTTTTTTTTAAGCAATTTAGACCCCTCCCCCTTTTGTAACACCAGTGTGTCACTTGACTTGCCCCCTCCCATCTGAAAATACGTAACATTTTCTAACCCTCTTTACCCCCATCCCACCGCCCTCCAGTTGTATAGTTTTTTTTTATTGAATTTTTTTTATGAGCAGTCGTAGTACCTAGGGGTGTAATGACCAGATATTTATTAAAAAAAAAAATTCAGTCGTTAAACGGATGTTAACAAAATAGTTTAGCTAAAAGAATGTAGGAAAAAATGTAGCAAACAAATTACTGTGTTACTTATACCTCCCCCATCGTAACAGATGGTAACACATTTGCTGAACTCCTCCTCCAGGCGTTACGTAATTTGTGAACGCTCCCTATTGTACTTTGGGAGAATTTCGTTACATTAGGGAGAATTTGTTTTTAATCAGCAAAACAGCATTGTTTCAGTTAACACGTGATGGCTTTTTTCTAAATAAGTACTTCAGTTAGACTAAAATAATCTTGAAAAGGCACATGTTCACATATAGGAAGCTATAATTTGAGCCTAGTTCCATGATTTTTGGTGGTGTAGTTTGGCCTGTAGAGCGGACAGACGAAAGTTTCCCCAGAACAACAACAACAACACGAAGCAGAACAAGAAGTTGTCTATTTGGCCCCTCTCTGGATCTCTGATTTGGCTGGACCGAATTTCACAATTTTTGGACTGTAGACAGGCACTGACTATTCGGGGCTGGATTTCAAATTTGGTTTTCAAATGTTCACTTTTGACGGTGTTATAAGCTCTCAAAGTTGAGAGTTTAACACAGAGACCCTAGGCTGACCCTTACTAACACTGGCTATCGTCCGTGTTAATGATGGTGGACATTGATAGATGCTGCAGACTGTCCGTCGGCGAATAGGCATCTTTAAGTGATCAAGTAAACATATATCCACTGTGCCGGGTGATTATTGGTACGTGACGGATCCTCAACACCAACACCACAGTTTAGGGTCTAGCGAAGCTAAATAACTGGGGACAAGCTACCGGTTGGGTAAATCAAAAATTAATGCCAAGCAGATGGAATAAAGTAAAGAGTCGAGGCTCAGCTCTTAGTAATGTTTTAATTATAAATTGGAGTGATAATCAGCTCAGACTCGCCTAACTAATGAGGGCAACTCTTGTCTTGACTTAGGCTGCTTTAAATAGAACACCATAAATGATAGGCTCATTTGGGGGTCAGATAGAATCATGATGGATTTCGGGCTGTTATTTGGTTTGGATGGCCAACTTGGCAGTTACGGGGTTGCAGTGACACACTCGCAACAGGGATGGACCTGGTTGAATTTAAGTTGGAGGAATTAGAGCAAAAAAAAAGGAAATATTTCTAATTACCAAAGCCGAAATTACCTTTGGATGTGGGTTGATGGGATGGTCGTGGCGATGAATTCTATTTCGCTTCATACCTCATTGTTGGGAGCACCGGGCAGAAGACCAAGCGAGCTCGAGCCATTACAATTGATGTCATATATTAATTACAGGCAATTTGTATGCTATGTATTCTTATAATAATTGATCACATAGGATCGTCTCAACTAACAATGAATATTAATTTCGAAGTGACAATGGGTCGTTACAATATGGCGTCATGTTGACCTTGGGCTTGGTAGATTTAGTAAATGACTGTCATCAGAGCAACTTCGCTGGGGTGGCATAATTTCAACGTTTGAGATCCCGAATTAAACTCACAACGCAGCAGCCTCTGGCTCGGACGATAGAAGCCTGAGTTGGCATCCAGAGTTCGTTGGACAGAATTCCTTTCAGTGAAGTATAACGTATAGCTTCAGTGAAGTATAGCTTTCAGAATCTAAGCTTTTTTGGTGTGTCGTGTTTTGTGTTTCATTTACTCCTACTCTAAGAAAAGACCAGAATCACAAATAAAGGCTTCAAATAAAGAATTTAAACATGTAAGAATTGAAACGAGTAAGAATTCTGTGAGACGGGGGAGTTGCTGACCTCTAGGCTTTGTTGCCATAGTCGAATTAAACAGAACAAAGCTACAGAAAACCCCGATCTGATTATCTGCAAGATTCCGTTCGCTAATCCCTAAATTCTATCGACGCGAGTCGTTCAGCCATTCGTATAGACGCTGGCAGAAGCCGTTTATAATGCGTGAAACAAGTCTTTGACAGTATAGAAGGCGATGGTGGGGCAGAGGGGCGGAGGCAACATAATCAGCTGCGTGGATGTGTATAAGACGCAGCCAAGCAGATTTTGGGCTTTAAATACCTCATGAATAATAAATAACAACGTGATAATATCAATGGCGATGACAGCAATAAGAAACAGCGTTGCAAGAGCTCGGCAGTCTCATCGCAATCCTCTCAAAAGGAAAATCAAGATGGCGGCCAACTCGTCATCTCGTTCCATCGCGTTGCTGCGGGATTGTCGTCATCATCGCTGTACCATGCGAAAAAAAGAAAAAAAAGTTAGCCCAACTCAAAACCCGACTCGCCTACGTTCCACGAGCTCAAATGAAGAAATTATCGGTTAAAAAAATTCACTAAACGAAAACGGATGCGTTTGTCACATTGAGTTCAGGTGAAATTTGCTAGTTTTGGTATGGACGTCTCTTTTACGAAAGGTTCTGGGTGTAAGTAGGGCTAAGTAAGGACAACTCCATTCTGATTTCACTTCTCTTCCTCTTCCTATCTATCGCTCTCATTTTAATTATGCTTCTTAATCCGTAATCGCCTACCGAAATATCGGATTTTTCACGCAAGAATTGGAGCAGCTAAAGGTTGCAGCCAACCCATGCCGATTAGTTCCCACGATTTTGATGCGAGGGGAAGGGAGGGGGAGGACGAACACTGCGCTCGGTGATTCTGTGCTTCAGAGCCAACATCTTCCTCCCCTTTCCTCGTCTAGCTCCCCGACTCGCTCCTCCCCCCTTCCGATTCCACTCGCGACCACCACCACACTCGGGTTGCCAATCCCTCTGACGCTCATAGTTAAATCGGTGATGGGGAAGAGATCAGTGGTTTGGCAATGTTGAAGCTAGAGATGATCAGGATAACGACTTTATTTAAAGATGAGAGATCGATTGTGACACATGACCATAAATGACAGTTTAATGCGGGCGTAGTCTGGATAAGGTCGCGCGGACGAGATGATACGGAATTTTGAATAACAACGTTATAGAATGCTGATATGTTCTATGATCTTAACTGGCGTTTTGATTATGATCAGGGGCGTACTGGTCATACGGAAAAATTAGAGCATTTTCCATATGGCCTACGCAGGGATGGTGGGGGGAGGGGAGTCTGCTGGGCGTACAACAATATCCAATAATTGAGCAAATAATAATAATAATTTATTGCATCACATTGCTCGAAGTTTCAATGAAACTTGTATGAGCTACAATAACCTACATGTAAATTAATAATTTAACAAATTAATAAATTAACACATTAGTACAAAAAAAAAGAAACGAAACGGGTCAAAGAAACGGCGCATATTACATATATATTACATATTTTTACATATTATACATATTTTTAACATGAATATACAAATATTTAGAATGTTACATAGTCATAATCATTACTTAGGTATTACAGTTCTATTTTTTTCAATATTGATATTCTTTTGTTAGTTCTGTTTTTAATTCTATTTTTAAATCTCCTTTAGCCTATTTTGGTAGTTCAGCATTGTTGGGTTTAGTTTATTGAAAATCTTAGGTATCTAATATTGTTTGTTCCTCGTTCCGTATGCATTTCTCCACTCAGGTATTTTAAATCTCTGTGTTGTTTTCCTTAGTCGTATTCCTTTATTTTTATCATAATTTTTACGTGTATTTATATAATAATTTTTTAAGATAATCACATAATCAAGTAATTCTGTTATTTTAAGAATATTATTTTTTACGTATAAGTCATTTGTTCTTTCTCCTTCCTTTCCAAACAATACTTTTACTATTTTGTTTTGAACTCGTTGTAATCTAAGTAATACATGATCGCTCGCAAAGCCATAAATTTCAATTCCATAGCGTAGTAGACTTTCAATCCATGCGAAATATAAAATTTGTTTTATTTTTCTTGTTTATAATAATAATAATAATAATAATAATAATAATAATATAATAATAATAATTTTATTCAACTACATTATGCAAATGAGTTGCTCGAAGCTGTTAAAAACAGTTTGTGTGAGATTTCAAAGACATCTTATTAATTTCTTTTAAATATACGTACACTCAACATTGCGCAATGAGTTGCGTCAGTTTTTCTTATTTTACATCTTATTATATACAAAAAATAAATAAATAACAAATTAATAAATAATAATAATAATAATAATAATAATAATAACAATAACTTTGTCGTGTATGCAACTTGAGTGGGGAGGCCCCATTGCGGTCCTCAGCCAACCTTAAACTTTTTTTTCAATAAAATCAATTAAATACAAAATAACATTGCTGGTCAGGTCAATTGAGGTCACAGAATAAATAAAAATGCTGAACAGTTAGAAAGTAACTGGAGTCAATCAACATGCGCGTAATAATAATATTAAAATAAAACAGTAAAGGATTAAACGAAAAATTAAAAAAAAAACATATTAAAAACCTTTTAAAACATTTAAAACCCATATAAACACAGTTACAAGGCAATAACGCAGTGAACTGAAATTTAAGATCGCATTTAAAAACCGTTTTAAGACACATCTAGGCAGTCTTTTTGTAAAAGTAGGCAAATTAGGTGCCTTTACCACCTTATCAGGAAGGGGATTCCATGGCACGACAACTCGGTTTGTCCGAAAATACTTGCGAATATTACAGTTAGCTTTGTTTACCATTAACTTATAGCAAGAATTTATAGGGTTGGGGAGGAGAATTTGTGACTGAGACCCAATACTGAAACGTCTTTAGATACATTCGTATTAGTTCAGTCTTAGTTTAGAGAGGGCGCCATGTGTTTTATGTGGAAATTTCAACTCAGTTTTCAGCCTAAAATTAAACTAAATGAAACTAGCTTGTATTTAATTATTATTTAGCCTGGCTTAGTTGCAATTTAGTTTACTTTAGATTTGGGCTGCAAAATGAGCAAAATTTACCAGATGGAACACGTGGCGCCCTCTGAAAACTCGGACTTAACTAATAGGGACGAATCTAACGTGTTTCAATAGGGACTTTTTAGAGTTACAAATTCTCCTCCCAAACCCTATAAATTCTTGCTTATAAGAATGGCCGCGATTCGTGTCACCGAGACGTGCAGCACACCGGCTGTGTGTACATACTCTGAGAAAAAAGTGTTCTTATAGGTAGCCTACCAGAGATGGAACTGACCCATGGGTTGGTGGGTCAAACGGATCAAATTTTTATCGTGGGTTAAGTGGGTCTTCAACCACCGACCCAAAATAAACGCACGGGGTACAACGAACTCGTTTGATGTTTAAAGGAAAAGTATAACCAAGAATTTATAGGGTTTGGGAGGTGAATTTGGAACTCTAAAAAGACCCTATTGGAACATGTTAGATTCGTCCCCATTAGTTCAGTCCGAGTTTTCAGAGGGCGCCACGTGTTCTATCTGGTAATTTTTGCTCATTTTTCAGCCCAAATCTAAAGTAAACTAAATTACAACTAAGCTAGGCTAAATAATAATTAAACTTAAGCTAGTTTCGTTTAGATTAGTTTAATTTTAGGCTAAAAACTGAGTAGCAATTCCCACATAAAACACGTGGCTCCCTCTATAAACTAAGACTGAACTAATGTCAATGTATCTAAGATGTTTCATTGTGGGTCTGAGTCACAAATTCTCCTCCACAACCATATAAATTCTTGGTATAACTGAGCCAAAGAAGAGAAAAGGAACACGTGTAAGCTTTCCTGTAAGGCTGAAGATTAAACAGTGTTGCTGTAGTGTTTAGTCCACGTGAAACGATACTGTTGTATTTGACTGTTTTTTTTTTGCTTCACCGTTTTTACTTTTGAACACGGTAGGTGTGCTACTGATTGGTGTCTGCATGCATCGTATTACAGTTTGTTGGCTAAACATCATTGTTAAAACACGGTGAAAAACTAATCGTCATCATCAGAACGGTAATAAATGAAATCAGCTGACTCGACTAAAGAATGCTGAAAAGTAAGGGCCGGTTGCCACCAAATTAGCATTGCAGCATCTAGGCCTAACGAGTTCTCAATCGCAGGAAGCAAAGGAAATGCACAAAGCAAAACTTTTAAACGCTACAAACCACGTGACTCCTTAATTATTGAGTATAAATTTGATACGTCCCCGTGCACCTGGAAACAAGCATTAAATATTAACGATATTAGTGTCACTATAGATGGCGCCACGGAAAAATATAAAGAAATTCACCTGGCACCATCTAGTGACACTAATATCGTTAATCTTTATAGTTTGTTTCCAGGTGCACGATAGCGTACCAAATATTCACTCATATAAGGACTTACGTATCTTGTTTGTAGCGTTTAAAAGTTTTGCTTTGTTCATTCCTGTGCTTCCTGCGAGAGCGAACTGGAGAGGCCTGTAGATGCTTGTAGATGCTGCAGTGCTAATTTGGTGGCAACCGGCCTTTAATCCGAGAACGTAACTGAGTGTGAGTGTGGCGTGCGTGGCTAGGTGTATGTGGTACCAAGAAATTATAGGGTTGGGGAGAAACATTTGTAACTCTAAAGAGTCCCTATTGAAACGTGTTACATTCATTCCTGTAAGTTCCGTCCGAGTTTTCAGGGGGCGCCACACGTTCCATCTGGTATTTTTTGTTTTCTCATTTTTCAGCCCAAATCTGAAGTAAACTAAATTACAACTAAGCTAAACTAAATAATAATTAAATACAAGCTAGTTTCGTTGAGTTTAGTTTAATTTTAGGCTGAAAACTGAGTAGAAATTCCCACATAAAACTCATGGCGCCCTCCATAAACTTAGACGAAACTAATAGGAATGAATCTAAGACGTTTCAGAATGGAGTTTCAGACACGAATTCTCCTCCCCAACCCTATAAACATTTGGTGGTACTCACTGATACCAAGCTGCACTGTTAAAAATGTCAGTTATTTTACTGTTCAGTCACCAATCAGATTAGACGGTCCATTTTTACTTTTACATTGTATCTAAGGGTACAAGGTTAGTTACAAGGTTAGTTAGGTTACAAGGGTTAGAAGGGTCAGCCTAGGGTCTCTGTGTTAAACTCTCAACTTTGAGAGCTTATAACGCCGTCAAAAGTCCAAAAATTCTGAAATTCGGTCCAGCCAAATCCGAGATCCAGAGAGGGACCAAATAGACAACTTTTTGTTCTGATTCTTGTTGTTGTTGTTGTTGTTGTTGTTGTTCTGGGGATACTTTCGTCTGTCCTCTCTACAGGTCAAACAACACCACCAAAAATCATGGAAATAGGCTCAAATCATAGCTTCCTATGTGAACATGTGCCTTTTCAAGGTTATTTTAGTTTAACTGAAGTAGTTATTTAGAAAAAGCCATCACGTGCAAACTGAAACAATGCTTTTTTGCTGATTAAAAAAACAAATTCTCCCTACTCAACGAAATTCTCCCAACGTACAATAGGGAGCGTTCACAAATTACGTAACGCCTGGAGGAAGAGTTCAGCAAATGTGTTACCATCTGTTACGATGGGGGAGGGTGAGTATGATGAAGTTATAAGTAACACACTAATTGTTTGCTACATTTTTATCTACATTCTTTTAGCTAAACTGTTTTTCTTACATCTGTTTAACGACTTAATTTTTTTTTTTTTTTACAAATATCTGGTCATTATACCCCTAGGTATTACGACCGCTCATAAAATCGAATTCAATAAAAAAAAACCTATACAACTGGAGGGCGGTGATTGGGGGGGGGGTAGGCTTAGAAAATGTTACGTATTTTCAGGTGGAAAGGGTCAAGCCAAGCTACAAAGGGGAACGGGGGTCTAAATTGATAAAAAAAAAAGTGTCCGTAATTTGTGAACGCTCCCTTGTTTCGGCGTAGATATCATTCCTGCTGGTTTCCTGAATACTGTTCGGTACACTCACAATTCCTACTTGTTAAATGTTAACGCATATTCGTACTAAGGTAGCGTTCTGTACAGGAGCAATTCCTAACGTTCCGCGTAGGAATGGTGCGTCACATTCAGTGTACATACGAATTCTACACCATAGCATGTATAATTGGTTCCACTGTTCGGTGTAGATAGGAGTCCTATATCCGGATGAATATACTCTTTCTTACCTACGTCTGGCACGGGGAAAATTCCTATTTCTTTCGGATTTTGCACATAGGTGTTATTTGTATTAGGTGTTATTTTGTATTAGGTGTTATTCTTTTTTTTTTTAGGAAGCACTAACCCAAACTAGGTCGTCAGCTCGAATGGGAATTGTTCCTTCCTGCTTTTTTTTTTTTTCCAAATACGGAAACAGATGAGAAAGTAGGGTTAGATGACAAAAACCGGATTGTTTTTTTTTTTGGGGGGGGGGACAGGGGATAGGAAGAGAGAAGGGAATTACACACCGCTCCTACATTTTTTTTTACAAATAAGGAAATTGACGACAAAACAGTTCTTTTTTTGGGGGGGGGGGGTTGCACCTTTCCTACTTTTTTGTCCGCATAAGGAAACATATGACAAAATAGGGGTGTTTTTTGGGGAGGGGGGATGGAGTAGGGTTGTTCGCTACTATTTTTTTTTCCAAATAGATGTTCCGAGCAGGAAAGACGCCTCACATTCAGTGCAGATTCGGACCTTACACCGTAGCGTGCATAATTACCCCACTGTTAGCAGTGGCGTAGCTACAAGGGCAAGGGTGGCAGAATGCCACCAGCCCCCAGCTTCAGGGGGCCCCCGAAAAAAATGATTTAGATTTAAAAAAGGCTCTTTTGTAGTACACAAGTTTTATTTGATATAAACTGTATTTTAAAAATAATTTTGAGCCATCCCGTCTGTCCATCTCCTTGTCATTAAAAAAATGCGATGGCTCATTAAAAAAACCGAACGAGCTGGGAAATTTCACCAAACATTTTTTCCCAGTTTTTTCAAAAAAAGTGAAAATAGAGACCACTTGGCTGGCTCACGAAAAAGTGGTCCTATTTTCACTATATATATATTTTTTTTAATTAGAAAAACAATGCAGACTTTATGGGCCATCCTGTATATTAAGGAGGGGGGGGGGGGGCAAAGGGTAATTTGCCACCGGCCCCACGTAACGTAACTACGCCATTGACTGTTAGGTGTAGATGGATCCTCCTATCTCCAGATGAATTTACTGCCACTGGGAAATTCCGATTTCTTTTGGATTTTGCACATGACGAAGTAGCTGTTAGTTGATATCAAATGAAACAATGAATGCACCATAGTCGCAGTTACACTGTAATGGCCGCTATCTTGAAATCAGGGCCATTTTGAAATTATGCTTATAATCGTTCGATTTCCTTCAAATTTATGACAGAGACGAAATAGTTGATACCAAGTGAAACAGTGAATATGCCATCGTCAGTAGTAATATCTAATCTTCTTGAAATTGGGGATCCATTTTGAAATTATGCGTATTGTCCAACTTCCTTTAAAATTAGAATGAAGACGATATTAACAGTTGAAACAATGAATGTGCCATCGTCATTATAATCTGTAATCTAAGCCATCTTGTAATGAGTCAGCCATTTTGAAATTATGCTTATTGCAGTCTGATTTCCTTCAATAAATAAAATAATAACGTGAAAGAAAAATTAAAAAGGAAGTTGTACTCAAACTCTAAAGTGGATGTATAGTCCATTCTTTCGGTGCAGGCAGTAGCCTACCGTCAGCTGCACTGTTTTATAGTTTAGGTACAATTCTAAAAGTAACAGGTATTAATAAACAAAAAACGGAACGTTAAATGTTAAAAGTAAGGGTCTAAAAGTCAAAACCTAGAAGGAACACGGACAAGCTTTGACAGTCAGGGCCTAGGTGTAAAATTTTTGTCAGTAAGAGGCTGGTAAGCATTAGACCCTTACTACCCAGTGGCCAGCTTTCGTCCTTAAGAATAGGAAAGCAGTAAATACATTTTGACGAAAAACTGTAAATTCTCTTATGAAGACTCATGTAATGATCTAGTGGTAGTATGGTGTATACGTTTCCTGCTTTGCTTTATGTTGAACGGTTTATTTTTCGGTTTGGTAACATCACAGAACATACACAGTAAAGAGGATTATTGGTTGTCATCAGATACCTTAAAATCTATGAAATTATTATAAAGGTAGTTTTAAAGAAAGTTCTTTAAAAATATTTCAAGCACTAAAATCTGCTAAATTCGTAAATACACACTTGGCGTCCGAATAGGCTAGAATTAAATTTACAAAGTTGGATTTACACAATTGGCTTGATAAATCATTAAGCAAGTCCAGTGTTAGTGGAGATGCGTTTCCTCCTTTGTTGTAGGTTGAAAATTTTTTTTTCGATTAAGCAACATGACAGCATATTCACATTAGAGAGCATTATTGGTTGTCATCTACCATAATGTACGAAAGATAATCAAAAATTCTAAAGCATCAAAAGACAAAATGCGAAACTTCACAAGAAAATTAAGTTTTTAAAGTTCCTTAACGATATTCTAAGAACAAAGAAAACCTGCTACAACCGTTCATACACATGTTCTGTCCGAATAGACTAGAACTAACCTAGCCACCGGGTAGTAA
>JAHWFP010169274.1:0-15674 GCA_023313725.1 Lithobius niger
GTTTTGACTTTTAGACCCTTACTTTTAACTTTTAACGATACGTTTTTTGTGTATTAATATAATTGTCTTTTGACGATTTGGCTAATGGCAGTTTAAACCGTGTTAAAATTTCAGAAACATGTTAGTTTGTTAGCAGGGGGCGGATAGAGTGAGGGGGCCGTGGCTGTGGCTCGGAATGCATCAAACCTCTAAAGGAATAAGGGAGCCATAGCTATGCTAATGGCTCATGTACTTATATATAAAAAGAATTGTCTCTGGAACAACTTACTATAATACTCTGATGGTATACAGGCCAATTGCTTCACTTCACTGTCGCAACATTCCATTGGCCGAGCAAGAGAGGTGAGGCAGGTTGAATACTAGATTGAATTTGGATTTTGTGTGTCTGTATGTTTGTTTACATATGATTTTGCCTGTTTTCAATTTCGCAATGTTGTTCTGGTCTGATTGAAATTTCATGATTTGGTACATGAAATTAAAGCGTTCGAAGATGAAATGACAACTTTAAATGTTTTCCGCTAAGCCGATTTTTAGTAGTGACGGTAAAGGAGATCTCTTGGCCCCCGATACATGAACAATACAATGACAATCACCATCATACACCAGTGAATATTACAGCCAGTTTCACATGTTTTGAAACAACGTGGTCACTTCTTTTATTATTTCTGCAATAAACCTGGTGTGTGGTGGCCAAGCTATCCAGATGCACTTGTAAAGATATGTGTTGGATTCGTTCGCTTGCTTCGGTGTTTGCTTCGATATTCGCTTGCATCGTATTCAGGAATTTCTGTGTAAGAATAAAGAAAATAAAGTAATTGTGATCATCAGAACTCGTAGGTGTAGTTCCAAGCTGAAATTCTATTCTGCCCGGCAAAAAAAAAAAAAGACGTTCGATTCTTCTCCTTTCCTTATCTCACATAATCAGATTGTGCTACAGATTAAACTTCTCTGATATTCTGCTTTATCCGATCAATATATATTGCATTTTATTGATGGCCTTTATTGATTTTACTCTACCTTTTAGCAATTAAATCGAAATATGAGCATCCTAACACGGCTACGATTAAACGGAAACCATAGCGCGGCGTTTTGAAGTTGACAGCACCATTCATCTCCTATTCATTATTATTTTTTTTTCTTTTACTCCAAAATCATTCGAATGGTATTTCTTACTTGGCCAAGTAAGGCCGAAGTAAGCGAAGTGGCCGAAGTGAGCGAAGTGTAACTAAATTTTCATTTGTCTGTTGGTCTATTTGCGAAACGACAGCGACCGCAGTTTTATTGTTTTACCCAAACTTCAATAAATTGTAATGCTTTCGTGCATGAAATTCACAATTTCAAAGAAGAAACGATTTTCGGGTTTTCCGTCGAATGGCTAAGCAGGTTTTTAGTAGAGTTGGTAAGGGAACCTGATCTATAAGCACTAAGCACTAAATGTGCAACGTTAAGCCATTTGTCGTATATATCGAAGTTTAAGCTCTTTCAGTCTGAAGAATCCACAAAATAATTACAAATGTAAAAAAAAAAAATACAGTATTACTGCCAATTTCACACGTTTTGAAAAAACATAGTCGCTTCTTTAATCATTTCTACGTGAATGGCGGCAGAGCTATCCAGCTACGCTTGTAAAAAGCAGTGTTGGATTCGTTCGCTAGATTCGGTGTTCGTTTGTAATGTTCGCGTCAGTGGAGACTAATGCATTACAGAATTTCTATATCGGCCAAAAAATCTTGAGAACTCAATGACATGCCCAGTGCAATAAAATAGCATGAATATGTGTGGTTATTTTCTATTCTTCAGTTTAAGAAATGAGGGCATGGCAACCATCTTGACAATACACCTCATTCTTAGACAAGTGTAACACCGCAAACGGCAAGTGGACATAACAAAATACTAGAAAAAAATGTGTCGTTGAGGCGAGTTTTAAATGAGGAGTCTCCAACATTATTCTCCCTCATGTTCCACCATTCGTTCAGTCACCACCCCATGCGGCCATTTGTCGAATGACTGACCGTTTTTACTTTTGCGGAAAACCTAATATACTGTATACATTACGTATTTCTGAAAAATATCACTTGTTGTGGGTTTAGTTGAAGCATGTGTCAGTCGAAATCATTTATGCCACGAGCCAGGGCTGTTTGCCATCATGTTATCATGAGTTAGCCACTGACGAACGAGAATAGCCGTCTGAGTGGAATACCCCAGTCACGTGATACGCGTGTCACGGCAAACAGCCCGGGCGCATGGTTTAAACAACCATGATGTGAGATAGGAGTTTCTCAAGCCAAGACAGACTTGAATAGAAACAATTTGTGCCTCTCTCTCTCATGACTATACGCAGATCGGTGGAATGCAAAGCGACAGACAACATGTTTACTCCCCGGACGGCGGACGTGTATGAATTTGGACGTTTCTGGTTAATTTCAACAATGAAAAACCTTGTTGTTTTTCTTATTCTTCTTTCTAGTTAGAATATTTTTCTGTCAAGCGTAACGTCCTCTATACTGAACAGAATATTCATGCCTTGCTTACGTAGCATTTAAAAGAGGTGGAAAGGTTTCGATGCTGAGCTCAAGGTCCATAATTGTTGAGTCCGGTTGAGCGGTATACGATAGTAACATTTTTATCGCCTTGCTTTTGTCATCTTTATTGAATTTGACGGTTATAGCATATTTATAGCATTTACATCAATGAGTTTACTACTTAAAAATCAGCAATTATCAAGTTAACATAATTATGTGTGATTACGTGTGATTAGCGGGGGGAAAAAAACGTGTGATTAACTACAGGATATAACACTGCATTAAAAGAATCCTTTAACTCGGTGAAACAAGAAAAAACTATGTGAGGCGTTGTATTAACATAAATAAGTACCGAATATCAAGAACTATGCGACGTGCCGCTTAATCGTTTTGGTAATACCATGCCAAGGCCTCCACATTTTTTTCTTGCTTCACTGATTTTAAGGATTTCTTTAACGCAACCTCTTTCTATGCTTTAGCATTTTCAAAGACGCTGTCAGTCTTTACTGTTTATCGACTTGCATCCAGAGTTCTACGTTGCCGTGCCATGCTGCTGGCCACCACAATCGCCACAAATCAATGGCCTCAAGCACTGCCGTGATGACATATACTTGGCCAAATCGAGTTGTCGAATTGGCAAACTCGGCTAAGTTTTCGCTCCATATTCCTGTTTCCATGAATATTGGTTAACTATCATCATTAGATCAATTCGAAAGTAAAGTTTTAAGATGCGTTTTTTTTTTCCATTACTTTTCATAGCATTTCCGTGTTGCATGCGGTCGCCTCTGGTTGCTTCCCTACTCTCCCACATGACAAGACAAGTATGTGACCTCAGAGCCTGGCCATACGAGCAGGGAGAAGGAGAGCTTCGCAAAATTTGCTCAATTAGTAAAATTGAAAATTGGCTTAGCCGAATTGTTTGCTATTCTGTCCTTCTGTGAGCCCATCACCACCATGACTTAAAAGATATCACAGATAATGCAGAAAACAAACAAAATATGCACAAAACAGTCCCCGCGGAGTTTTCGTCGTTCCTTTCCACGAATTAATCGAGGCCTCAGCCAAATCGTCGTTTGAAGTCGTGATCTAGACACACGCTAGTGTGTCGCCCCAAGTTACGCAACAATCATCACAAGAAACATCACACCAATTCAATTGTCAAGGTTGTAAACTATTGTAGCGCGGCGCCATAGCGTCAGTGTCTTATATCTTGAAGCATAGTTGGGCACATTTCAGGTACTTGGGGAAAAATCATAATGCGGTACATAAGCTTAAATTGTGTTGAAATCGAGAGCAATGACCCACCTAACAAAATATAACTCGTGTAGGAATGCCAGCTAAGCTGCTTTGAATGCAAAATATGACCCTCAATACCGTTGTAAATGTGTTACTAGTTGTAGCTAGCTAGTCCGCTCATCCTCATGTTAATTTCCATAGGGTGATTATTCATCGATACCGAGATAACGGGAAGGCTTCCATCTATGAAATTGGACGAATGGCTGCAGTACAATACAAATTGCGTACCTTTTATGGTTTGGAGCCTGGGGGTGTAACGAGGAAGGCGTGGGAAGGCGCGTATGTACGAAAACATTGTTATAACCATTGTTAGTATTGTCGGCATCGTCTCTCATTGGACGGCCAAAGTTCGGACAATGAGAACGTGGATACTGACGTGCGTGCCTAGACACACACTAGTGTGTCACGATAAATCTAAACAACGTTGACAAAGAAATTGTATTTACATCCAATTCACGAAAAATAAAGAAACTCTAAAAACAAAGCAAAATAAACAAAGTCAAAAACTGGTAAAGAGGCCACCAAGTTGAGAGTGGTGCCCCTTCAAAGGAATGATATCAACACATCAAAACTAATTAAATAAAACAAATTACAACAAAATTAAAATCTAACCAAAAGCATATAAAGAGCTGACTAAGTTGAGAGTGGTTCGGCCTGTAGGCAAGAGGTAGTAGCAAATTGTTGAAAACCAATTTCTTGTTGACGTGGCACTTTATTACACATCTGCACGGTAGTGGATTTGAGTCTAATCATGAGTACATAAAAAGTTCCGTAGGAACGATGAGTAACATACTTGTATTAGGGTGGTGTCCTAGCGTTTGACCGAGCACAGAGACTCGCCTCGACCACCCTTGGAACTAAAGCATCAAAACTTTCAATCTGCAAAACTAGATGGCGCTAGTAATTTGTGCTTTTTAAAACTTCAGTATCATTTACAGCTTGTTTGTGGGCTCACAATGTTATTCATAAATTCTTATTTAAAGTATTCTTTGGAATTCTCAGACGAATAAAATTTATTAAGCTATATTCTAAACTCTTTTCGATATTATTTTTAACCAATCACGAAGCAGTTTGGTTACGAAGAACGCCATGACATATGTTATGTAATGTGCCACTCGTGCTTCAACTAAAAAAGTGATATCTTCCAAGTCAACCGCCAGAATGGGGCAGATGAGGAAATTCAACTTGTAAACAACAATAAAATAGTATGATAGTATGGCGGAAAATGTTTACTCAGTTAGTGCAATTATTTTGTTGGTAGTCCATATGTTCATACTGGAGAGAAGCCCTTGAGAGTACTATTTGTGGTAAAGCATATCTACGATTACCTATTGCACATTTAAAGTTAAAAGACAAGAAGCTGATTATATCTAAAGTGTGACACGTCGTATTATTATTTGTGAGATTTTCTGCTGCATTTTTTACATTCTGTGACGCAACAGTGAGAAACTGTTTAAATGTAGAAATCGTAGTGAAGCCTTTAAATTGAAGCTCATGTTTAGTTGCGTTTTGTGCAAACATGGGGGCAAGAAGGGTCTTAATGTCTTTGTGACGAGAAGCCTATTAAATACATAGTATGAGGTAACGTAACTTCTGATGAATGAAGCTTGTTCCAGTGGAAATGGAATCTTTCTTCCGATCGTTCCTTAAATAAAGTTTGTAGTGCGCAATTTTCTTATTTAACGAATATGAGACGATGTGTATTCGAATACAAAACGGTGTGAGAACCTGGAAATACAACCTTCGTGATTCGTAGCCTAAATAATTAAAAGAAATAGACTACTTTTAAAAGCGAGATATTTTTGTTAGCAGCCGTCTTTGAAGTAAGAAATATAACATGCATAGTCGACGTTATTTTAATGAAACACTCAAGTGAAAATTAAAAAAGCTACAATTTTGTTGTAAAAGTGTGTAACGTTGTAGGCGAATGGATAATGGTGTGAAACCCTTGAAGTGTAAATTGTATACTGCAGCGTTTTTACTAGGAGAAGAACTTTATTATGTATTAGCGGAGTCGCTCGCTTCACTCGTTCATTCCGCGTCATCTCGCTCCCCTCATCCCTCCCCTCCCCCCGTTTCGTCCCCCCCCCCCTCATTTAATTTGCCGTTCGGTCGGTAGATGGCATCGTATGTTTGCGCTGCTGGCCGTTACGTTCCGGGCGCAGCTACTATCTCAGCGGGCCTTGGCTGCTACTCTTATAATTTGCCGTTCCATTGGTAGATGGCGGAGATGGCATCGTATGCACATGCTGCGCTGCCGATGACTGCGTTGCGGATCTTGTGTAATTATATATGTAGATGGTCGAATTCTACTCCAGCTGATTTTGTAAGGTGTGTGCTACTTCAAATACTTAAGCCTCAGCAAAACAAGCATTTTTCTGCAAAACAATGAATGACATTTTATTTAAAAAAATCGTATATTTTATAAAAAAAAATTCCTTTAACTTTTCATGTTTCTTTATGCTATAGGATAATTGCTAAAAATTTTTTATTCGTCTCATTTGCATGTCACAGTGCAAGAGTGCAATTTTCAGGGTACTTCTGCTCCGGAGCAGGGGGGGGGGGGAGGAAGGAAGGGGCATCGAAAAATAAGATTAGACAAGTATGCAACATGAAAACTTTGAAGCAGAAATTCCTAGAAATGTTTTCAGTACCTTACTTTAAAAGGGGATAACACAGGGATGGATTTATCATGTGAGTGGTGTGGCGATGGCCCTGGGGGAATGGAGAGAGAGAGAGACGTTAATGAGGCGCCCGATTCAAAATCCTTTACACATTCATATATGTTTCAAATTCGTCGTCACTGGTTATTAGTGATAAAAATTGTTTAAATATGAGTCATCGAAACTTGTCAGCCTAAAGTGTTCGATAATGAGAAAGAGCCTCCGTTACTCTGTCCAGTGGCACAGGCAAGAAAAACTGTGGAGCGGGACGAATAAATCCAGCTCGGGGTCTGGGGAAGAGCTCTCCTAGAGCATTCCGAGCAACTGAAGCATCTTATGGTACGTCACTGCCGAATGCGGCTTCTGTAGAGTACATAATCATTTCACATATTCTGGCAGAATTTATGTGGCATTATGACACCTACAAGCAAAAAAAAAAACGCAGTAAAAAAAGAAACGCAATGAAAAAAGAAACGTACATTTTGCACTTTTGTTCATTTTGGTTTCCTGTAGAGGGGGTGGCCGCATAACCCCTATCCCCTCATTTTTTTCCGGCGGCACTGACTTGTATTGGCAGTACAATTACGGCCTAAAGGTATTGTCGTTACAAATTAAAAGCTCGATTAGTCAGTAGCGGACTAGCAGCTGTTGTCCCAGAATTAATGAATAGCTTTCCAACTCCAAAGCGGTTCGAAGGTGATAATAATGGTAAACGGAAAAAAATCCAAAGAAAGAATCCACGGGGAAAAAAATCCAGGAAAAAAGATCCAGAGAAACAAAAAGCCAGAGGAAATAAAATCCAAATGGAAAAAATCCGATGTTTTTTTTTTATTTCATTATTTTTTTTTTGTACCTTAGTATTTTCACATCTATTTTTTGGACGTTATGACTTTACCGTCAGTGTCTGAGGTACAGGATTAGGGCATCTGGTTCACTTCTGATTCGAAGTCGTTTCTCCATTGCCAGAAAACTGTGAAACTGGCTCCGCCGACTCGCAATTACAGTGATTAGGTTTTTTTTTTTACCTCTAGTAATTTGTCCACTAAGGTATGGGCTTTCAAAGTAGTTGTGCGACCACTACTCAAATATGTAACTTCGGTGTAGTCCCCTTTCCTATTAAAAGACATAGTCGAATCGATCCACCGTCGTTTTACCAAAGGCCTGCCTGGTCTGCGTGACTATTCACCCGACGTATACAACTGATGGGAAACAAAATGTGGTTACCCCCCCCCCCCAAAAAAAAAAAAACTAAACTGCAAAAAAACAAAATTGAAAAGCGTGTATAAGTTAAAAATAGCATGGTCATAGGAAGCCGGGGTAGGGTCACGACTGCGTTACTACCAAGGTTAGACCTGCCAGGGTTACAAAGGTCCTCGATGGCATTACAAGACGTGTAGGAAGGGGAGGGGAGATTGCCAGTTGTTTTGCAATATCACTAAGTAAAATTGTACAAAGCATAAAATATCAACCAACTTAAGTTGACGGTCACTGCATTAAATGGAAGGGGGGGGGGGTGTTCCACTAACACCCCCTAGTTCAGAGTTCGTTTGTTAAAATGTATATGCAAATGCCTCACCGTAATGCGCAACTGCTCGCAAAAACTCATTTAATTCCCGACTGCCCTCGGCGTATAGCTCACACAGGGATTTAAGTCTTCATTGCATCTCCTCGTAAATGCTTATTTTTCTCTTGATGGGCAGTTTTGAATGAGTTTCGTAGCACGAACTACAAAATAACCTCACTTTAACACAATGTGAAAAAAAATGGCATTCGATTTTTATTCTGTTGATTATTTTTCCTTTGGATTTTTTTTTTACCTAGATTCGATAATAATATAGGGAAGATGGGGCCGGGTATAAAGGCTGTCAGTTTATCAAGTTCAAACGGGAAAAAAGTACATGCCTGTGACAATAAGTTGTGGTTAGGAGAGTAGAGAAAATTCTTGTTTTTGTGAATCAAATATACTTTATCTTACACGACTTGACATTATTTTGCCCACTGAGCAGGCCCCCCGCCCCCTTTTTTTCTTTCGTGGGGTGGGCCAGAGGCGCCCCGGGGGGGGGGGTTTGGTGGGGAGATCTGAATCAAGAATTGGAAAAGACTTAGTGTCATGCTGGCACGTCATCACCTGCCCCTCAAGACAGCATGCCTACGCGCATAGACATAGGCCGTAGGCAGGTCACAGCATTCACAGTGACGGCTGTCGGTAAAAAGTTAGGTAACAAGAACTTGTTAAGGTGAGGCTGTATCTATACTCTGATTATTGCTCTCTGAAAACACTAGATCACTTGGCAAAGTTGGTTTCCGCTGTGGGTAAAAAACAAATTCTGGCTACGGCCCTGCACATTGATTGCTGGTTTTTAGAATTTGTTTGCTCATGATTGTAAAGTCTGTTTCCGCAACGCTAGGTCTCTGATAAATGCCTCTTGTTATCATTTGTAACAAACAAGGAAACAAAATCAAACATAACTGGGAAGAATTTCGAACGATTAAAGTGACCCACATGCAATTGACGTATCAGCCATTAGACAGTTGCCATTCTGCACCAGCCAATAATGTAAAACGAAAACGTGGTGTTACTCATCTGCGTGGGGTTACTCCTCTATCTTGCTGATTTAGGAGAAAACAAATAGGTTGTTCTTTTTCAAAGCAAATAAAAAATCAACACCACGTTATACAGGAGGATCAACACCCATTCCGCCCCCCCCCCCCCCCACACGCGTCCATCTGTCGCTCTTTTTTTCTTTTTCGAGTTTGTAAAGTTGGTGGCCGTGGATAGAACGGATGCTTTCTGGCTGTGTTTCTTTACTGCGTCCAAGAAATGGGTACCAACACTGAAATTTGATAATTGTTTCTCTTGGGTCTGGTTTTTTTTTTTGGGGGGGGGGGGGGGGGGTGGAGGGTAGGAAGTAGGGGGAGCTTGCTCGCCGCTTGTCAGAGTTTTTTTTCCTGCTCATATTTTCTGGCAGGTTTGATTGAGAAGCTTTAGAATAATTATTTACCGTGTGCCCTACAAAACCTACAATTCCGCACTGCCAGAGATGACAACGGTTTTAAACCGGCAATTATTTGTTAAACCACCTATATCAAATGGGACATCACCCAATCTCAAGCCTCAGTTTCAAGGGGAAAGTTTGTTAGTATAAGAGAAAACAAAACAACGTTGCACGACGATCGGGGGATGGAATTGAAATAAACGTAACCACTCCATCTACATCGTCCGCTCTAACTCGTTCGTTTTAGGCAACTGCAGCTACATAAACCGTAAAATGAAATGGCCGATGCATGTTCAAATGTTCATTGTTGCACCCTGTTAACCGTCAGCTGTAACAAAATTTTTGTTTAATTATTGTACTTAAAACTGTGACGAAATTCTTACGTCAAGATACAAGAAAAAAAAATTGAAAAATAGTTGTGTTTTCACTTAGCAGGCTTTTATTTTATTTGTGAAAAAGTATAATATTGGACTTTTTTTTTTTGCCGTTCGCCAAAATCTTGATAAAACAAAATTCTAAATCACCTGACAGCTCACAAATAAATTACCGTAACGACTAAGATTTATTATTTATTTTTTGGTCCATTTCATTGCTGTGGTAGATTTTGCTTGGTTCAAATTTCATATTCTCTGCTTTTTGTTGCTGTTTCCCACGGGAAAATACGCTTGTAACAGTTTTCCGTGTTAGACGACTGCATATTCAGGAAAGCAAACATACAGCGTAGTAGCAAACTTGGCAACTACGGGAAAAATTCACGTGCGTTGGTTTTGCTTCTATGAATCATTAGATTCTGAACCAATGATTCATCTAAAATTGCCGTTCTTGACGGTGCTGCTGGAACATCACAATGCAACACCATGCATTGCGAATTGACCAGTTCAGAGTCGAAATTCGCCCAAGGTTGCTCGTCACTCACCTAGCTCAGAATGACAGATTGTCCATAATTTTACCATGTTATTGACAAGAGACCGTAGGTTGCTTAAAATTACGCAATTTTTGAGTTCACCAGTAACGAGCTAGCAAACGAAAGTGGAATTCCACTAAGGGACCAGTCATTATTTACGTCCGGGGGAAGGGGGGGGGGGCCGGGGGAAATGAAAACGTCTCCACCAAATTTTCGATGACCCCCCCCCTTCCAGACCCTGAAAAAATCTTACCCCCCCCCACTCACGGTCTAAAAATAATGTGATTCCCCTCCCCCCCCAAAAAAATGCGCTTTTCGTATATTTATAGAAACTATCTGCAGATGTTTCCTGTAGCCAAGATTAGTGCTGTAGCCAAATTAAGTTCGGTAGCTCTCCACACCATTACCACTGGTTGTAAGGAACGTGTATCGGTTTAACGAAAAGACAGTCAAGATTCATACAATAAGTACGATGAACACACTGTTTGCTTCTATGCCCATATCCGTAACATAGTCAGCACTTAAAAGACAGATGAATCCATGAAACCTGCAGGTGCTAAGGCTTTTCTACAAAGTTCTTTGTAAAAACTATACTTGAGTAATGGTACTAGGCTAATAGTTTGAAAACCTTGTAAACTCTCGCCTCATGGGTGTCTGAGGGGCTTGCCTCCCCACCCCCAGACGCTAAGGTGTTTTTAGAAATTTTGACAGCTGAAAGTGCCATTTTTGAGGTCCAAAACTGACTTATTCTCCGATTAGTCAGTGTGTTTTTGACTCCCCTTCCTGATGGGACGTGAAAATTTACGACCCCCCACCCCCCCTCGAAGAGGGTCTAAAAACTTCATGACCCCCCAAATTTCCTCTGGACTTCCCCCCGGCGATAAATAATGACCGATCCTAACGACTAAGGAAATTATTTCGTTCGATGTACATACTAAAAAAGAATTTCGTACAAAATGCCGCCAAAAAAAGCCCAAAAGAGAATAAAAGTATAAAACATTTGTTGGTTGTTTTTATTTTCGTTGTTGTGGTTATTACATGTTAGGATGGGTCAGTTGTCACGGCTTGAATAATATTATTTTGGTGTTTTTTTTTTGGTTCTGTGGACTTTTTTCTGCTTCTTTTATTTCCTGACTCTTTTTTTCACAGGTTTTTTTTTCGTGGCATTTATTTTCTCGGTCTGCAGTTTACGCTCGGCTTTTGCCCCACGATTTTATTTTCCACATTCTATTTTATTTGAGTTTTTTTTCTTTGCCACGGTTTAACAGCGTTTGGTAAGGAGAGGGACAACCTCAGGGAATGATCTGGAAACATCCGATCGCCGTTCCGTTGGGGGGAGAGATAGCGTCCAGAATAGGTCAGAGTTTATCCCATAACCACTGACAGTCTATCACATTGCCCTGTACAGTAATGAATGTCAGCAACTTTGTCAAGGACTCCATGCTAGTCACCGATCAGACCAACTTCTTCAGTCAACTATAGGTTCGTGATGACCACAACGAGTAAACCAACTATGTATGTGCTACTAAAAGCGTTTCCTTAAGGCGAAACGTGCCTTTACATACTTACTATGGCAGAAAATAACCTAGTAGAAAAATGAATTTAACTTCACACTGGTTTTTGTTTCCGTTCTGTACATTTCCAGCTATTAGTTAGTCCTGTGCTGCAAGATGCTATTTTAGCATGTGCTGGCCATGCTAACGTCAAGGCCAACACTGTTATGGAAATCCCTTTATAAATTTAACAAAAGTGAACAAATTTAATTTGAAATACAGTTTGTACACTAGAAGAGAACGTAGGAAAATATCTAAACAAGCCACCGACGCCAAGTTTAGACTTGCTACTGATTCATATCCCCCCCCCCACACCCCCGGCCCTTTCAACTTGTGTTTAGCTGTGTAGTTTACCTGTTACTGTCGAAAGTAAAAATTAGCGGTACCACTGCAAAAACAATAATACTGTTTCTTAACCCTTAAGTACAAAGAGACGAGAGCTATAATTTTTTTTTCATGAGCTATAGCGTTTCCTTAAGGTGAAACGTGCCTTTACATACTTACTATGACAGAAATTAACCTAGTTGAAAAATTAAGTTAACTTCACACGGCGTTTTATTTCCGTTCTGCACCCTTCCAGCTATATTAGTTCTGTGCTACGTGTTGCTCTGTACACAGTCTTAAGGATTTAAAAAGCAATTCAGTTTACTGGCAGTGGATCAGTCAAGAAAGGTGCTAGTCTATAATCGTATGATACAATAATTGGTACTGGTTCAAGTTAAACTCCAGCTCGTATCTTTGATTTTTAATAAATATTCAAGTGTTGGCTGCTAGGGCGAGGAAGGAAGCAGTTCCGAACTTAAGTGTGATTGTGTCATGGAGTTGCTCGTGCAACCAGAGTTTCGAGTGTCAGTTTTGGGTTCTGAGACGAATTAAGCTTATTTCAGGCATCTGGCAACAGGTGTCGCATCCGTACAGTATGGGGTTTTTGATCATACGTTAGAGTGTAATAAATCAGTTAGAGTTGGATACTCATCAACTTCATAGACTCATGGTCTAATACATAATTTCAAAAAAAAAAAGGACTGATATCATATCAAAAACCAAAACTGGTAAAAGGGGCCGCCAAGTTCCGAATGGTTCGGCCCTTCAAAGGAGTGATATCAACACACCAAAACATTCGTCAACTTAATCGCACCGAATAATACTTTGGACGTAAATGAAAACTTGAACATTGATACCAAAAGTAGCAATGTTCTAGTTTTCATTTAACCTTCGAACTATTAAGTGGTGCGATCAACTTGGCGAATGTTTCATCACTTCTTTGAAGGGCCGAACCCATTCGGAACTTGGTGGCCCCTTTTACCGTTTTGGTTTTTGATATGATTTTATTTCTAGTAGCCTTTATTCGGTTAGAGTGGTGCCCAAAAGGGGGTTCAGTGAGGAGCAACTTCTAACTGTTATTTTAGAAGGTAGTGGAAAAGTAGTGATTTATTGATTTACTAAAACAACCTGTATTTGGTACCGGTATTAGGAGACATTTTGTATTTCGGGGAGTCACTCTTCACCAGTGCGCTGCGTTACCCCATCTCTGCCATGAAAAGCATCTTAAGTACAGCAGAAACTCCAACAATTTCTGCATAAAACAAAATTACTTCGGACTCTTGCCAAGTTTTGTGGTCTGAAATCGTGATATTAAATAATCTCGAAAAAACATGCAGTTTCCTATATAATTTGCTAGTTCGTCTTCTGGTCCATCACTACCATGATTTTAGTTAAAGCTGAAACGCCAACTAACTCCGCACTTCATGAAAGTCGAGTATGGTCTGTTAACTATCGCCACAACGATTTGAATGTTCTTTTATGTTAATGCAGAGACAACTGCATTTTTTCAAAACAAACTTTTTAAGAATTGAAAAAACGATTTTAGTGGTTGCTTTGACCGCTTCCCCTCTAGGAACTTTTCGTGCCTTATGCAGACTGAAAGTGTTGTTGCACATGCCACATAGCCATGATGACAAAAAGGTCAAACTTGGTCTGGTAGAAAAAGGTAAAACTTCTCATTAATTTCATTACTTGTGGAAAGAAACGTCTTCTCCTACTTAATCTTTTTGGTTTAGAAGAAAACGGTAAAACTTCCGATTAATTTCTGTACGTGTGGAAAGAAAAGTCTTCTGCTATTTAATCTCTTTGGTTTAAAAGAAAAGGGTAAAATTTCCGATAAATGTCTGTACTTGTGGAAAGAAAAGTCTTCTCCTACTTAATCTCTTTGGTTTAGAAGAAAAGGGTAAAACTTCCGATTAATTTCTGTACTTGTGGAAAGAAAAGTCTTCTACTTAATCTCTTTGGTTTAAAAGAAAGGGTAAAACTTCGATTAATTTCTTTCTCTTTGGTTTAGAAGAAAAGGGTAAAACTTCCGATTAATTTCTGTACTTGTGGAAAGAAAAGTCTTCTACTTAATCTCTTTGGTTTGAAAGAAAGGGTAAAACTTCGATTAATTTCTTTCTCTTTGGTTTAGAAGAAAAGGGTAAAACTTCCGATTAATTTCTTTACTGGAGTATGGCAGTTAATTTCACCAACCAAGAGCTAGCTGACACGCATTACATGTACGGTTGGGCCGACGGCAATTCTGTTAAAGCAGCCAGGCTGTATGCTGTGAGCTATCCGAACCGATGGCATCTGGATCGTCGTACGTTTATTCGGTTTCACCAACGTCTGTGTGAGCGCGGGTCATTTGAGGTAGCACCACGAAAAGGAAGGCCAAGAACTGTTCGTACCCCTGAACTGGAAGAGCGGGTGTTACGGAGGGTGGATGATGATCCGGGAACCAGCACAAGGCGGATTGCTTTGGCAGAAAACGTAGACCGTAATGCTATCTGAAGATCCTGCATGATGGGCTGCGCCCATTTCATCTGCAGCCATCGGGTGCAAGCTTTAGTTGAGAACGACTATCCGGCAAGGGTCGTATTCTGCCAGTGGCTTCAGCAACGATGTTCTGCAGACCCTCTCTTCCTCAGCAGAGTGTTGTTTACTGATGAAGCCTCCTTCACCCGAGAAGGAATTGTGAACTTCCACAACACCCATGTCTGGGCGTATGAAAATCCTCACGCGATCCTGCAGCACGAAATCAGCATCGTTTCTCAATCAATGTGTGGGCCGGTATTGTAGGATATCACCTCATCGGGCCGATCATTCTACCCAACAGGCTTACAGGGGCGGCATATCTTACCGTCCTGCAGTATGAATTACCTGGTCTGCTCGAGGACATCCCACTGGGGACACGGCAGAGGATGGGGTTCCAGCACGACGGGGCACCACCCCACTTCCTGCTTGCTGTGAGGCAGTATCTAAACGAACAGTTTGGGGAGAGATGGATTGGCCGAGAAGGCCCAATTCCGTGGCCTCCCCGCTCACCTGATCTCAATCTATTGGACTACTGCATCTGGGGCTACATGAAGGGACTTGTTTAATCACGCAGCGTAGACACTGAGGCAGAATTACGCCAACGTGTTCATGATGCATTTCAGCTGGTTAGGCAGAACCAGGGGGTCTGTGCAAGGATTCATGCGTCTCTCAGTAGAAGAGCGGTGTCATGCATTCAAGCAAACGGGGGCCACTTCGAACATTTTTTATGAACTCCTAGTTTCATCATGGTAGTGTGCAACAACGTTTTAGTCTGCTTTAGGCACGAAAGGTTCCTTTTGGGGAAGCGGTCAAAGCCACCATCTAGGCGATTCCAACTTACTACCTTTTTTGGCGTTTTGCTTTGTTTCTAGCAATTACATAGCCGGGGGGGGGGG
>JAHWFP010169274.1:21191-32516 GCA_023313725.1 Lithobius niger
CAACAACAACAACAACAACAACAACAACAACAACAACAACAACAACAACAACAAATGGCCATGCTGTGGACGCCGAAAGGTTGTTGTCATTAAAATTTGTGATGCGGTGAAATAGGTATGACACGACCCCAAATACCGAATTTAGTTGGTCTATGTCAATTTTGGGTGAAATATAGGAGTTCAAAGTTTGTCGTTTAACATGGAAGTTCATGCTGAGGCTTACATAAGGACCGCTACCGCGGTCTTTGATGTCCTTTTGCGTATAGTGATATTCAAGAAGGAAGGTGACAGAAGCTTTAGGTCATCAGCGCAGCTTCTGTTAAAAGGGAGAGTAACATGCGGGAGATCAGACACTGTTTCATTGTAGTTAGCCATACTCCTATGGATTCGTCTAGAATTAGCTCGCTGTGGTGCATTTGATTCTTGATTAGTTATTCAGTGTACTGAGTAAAATCGCAAGAGAAGATTCCAATAGAAGTAATTCGCTTTTATGGTTAGTTCACTGTAGTTCAGCACAGTCCATTTGGAATAGTCACTCTTCTTTCTAGGAGGTTTTCTGTAGGTCCACTTATTCCATTGGTTACTCTGTTGGTTTGGTAGTTAGTTCATTCAATCAACTCTGTTTTGATTTGTAATTTCCTCTTGTCATCAGTTCCCTCTAATCCCCATACTCCATTTAGAACAGTCACTCGCGCTCTCACTTGGAACAGGTTCACTTGTGGTCCACCAGACTTCATTAGCTTTAATTATTAGCTCGTGTAATTTTGTAATAGTCCACCGTATTCCATCACTGTGGACTCTAGGGCAGCTTTACTTGCAACTATATTGTATGCACCCTTTAAGTCATTCCATTTCTACTAATTGCATTAGGAATGCCTTATTTTAAAACTATTGTTAACAATGTGGGTTTTTAGAGCTAAGTGAGCTTGAAAGACATTGGCACATTATTAATTTAAAAGTGTGTATTTTGCGGCTTTCACCTTGAGTACACCTTTACGCCAATAAGCTACTCATGCTGCTGCTTCTTTTAAACTTGATTCTAAGCTCCTTCGTGATGAACCTTTTTTATCTTTCGGTTGAGTATTAATTGAATTGGAAACCCCCCCCCCCCCCCCCTCTAACGACTCTAGAGAGGAGCGTTCAAAATTAATCTTGCCTTAATCGATTCTGTTTTCTAATCTAAATGTTGTCCCATTTATTTGGGAGAGAGTAAATCCTTTCCAGCCTCTGTTTGTGACAACCCTAGATGTTTACGAAGCAGTTCATTTTTTTTTTCTTTTATTATTCCTTGGAAAAAACTTCAGCTTTCGGATGCACTTAAGCAGAACTAATACGATGCACTGATATCCGTGTATTCTTTAATTCATTTTTATGTATGAGCTGTAGACGTACGGCCTTGTGCTCATGACGTTTTCTTCTTCAGTCATTTATTTCTAGAGAAGATGTACTTGTTTGAAGTTTAGCTGAGATTGGAGAAGATGATCTTCTGCGGCAATAACACGCGGATTTTCAGAATAGGTAAGGGTGGGGGTGTGTTGCAAGGAGTGGCAAAGACCACAGGAAAACGACAGTACTGCTGACTCTCAGCCTATCTCGCCCAATGCAGACAGACTGTGATTACCGTAAAAGAGAAGAGGAACGCTTCAGAAAATAAATAAAATTCAGTTATAAAATTAATAATTTTTGTGTAGGAACGAAATTCATTTTGATCAAATTCATGAAAACAAATTTCTTTCTTTAAATTTAATAATGTCAAGAGCATACGAAGAATTGCATTAGTAACGAGGAGTGTTGGGATAGTATTGGGACTATATGCTAGCCTATAACGTGAACAGCGCCCTCCCTATTTAGCCTATTTTTATACTGCAAAAATGTGTCTACCTTATGTGGAATGAAAAAAAAGCACATAATTTCATACGATTCTAGCTCATCCACTAAATCCGTTGGTTCATAGTTGCTGCTTCGATTCTAGCCACCAAGCGAATTTTTGTTTTTAATGATTTAAAACATCGAGAGTCACGTGATACCATCAAACGCCTTGTTGTTGGTGTACTACTTATAATATTAATCCATTATTCCGTAAAACTGGTGTCAACGCAAATATGCACAGATTTCATCATGTTTTCAAGATTAGATTTCAAGAAGAAAAAATAAACAAATATGGCATAAACCCATTAGCTAAACCTGACCTTTTCTTTCGTGTGTGTGAAATATATTTATATTTAATAGTGTTCTTGTAAAGGCCAGTCTCTTACCAAAGCGTTTGACGAACGGCTGACGATACCTAAGTTCGAATTGACGAAAAATCTGAAAATCGTATTTTTTATGGAGTTCGTGAATTCGCCATAAGGGACTGTTCATGCTGGAGGAAACTGGTGAGATCATCGCCGTCTTGAGTGGGGAAGTCATACATGTTTTAGGCCCCGTCAGGAGGTTCACAAAAAACCACTGGTTAAACTGGCGGAAAAATACATTTTTGGACTCCAAAATGTAACTTTTCATAATTTCTAAAAACAATCAAAATTTCTAATAACGTTTCAGCTTTTGTGGCCTTCGATGTAAGTGTTTACAAGGTTTTGGAGTTCTCAGTATAAGTACTAGCTTGCTGAAGATTTGTCAATAAATTTTCTAGAAAAGCCTTACCCTTGGCTTTTTGTCTCTCAAGTGCTGACTTGTCGTGGATATGGACTTACTGTAGGAATCTCGATACAAAAGGGAGATTTAAATTAGAACACGTCTTTGAAAGTATTCTAGAACATTTTTAAATCAACCTTGAAGATCGTTCTCTTTTTTGTGCCGACTAATACATATCTAGCAACCTTGGCAGCACGAAATGATCTACAGGCAGTCTCAATAGGGATAAGAAAAGGTACCTTTTTGGGCGAGGTCAGATTATTTGTGGACCTTGAGTGGGGGGAGGGGGAAGGGGGAATGAAGAATTTGTTCAGCTTGAATGGGGAGGGAGGGTGTAAATCATCGAGAATTCCGTGGTTGCATATTCATTTTGTCCGTCCCCCCCCCCTTCTTGCCAGCCATAAATAAAACCAACTGGGCCTATCGGCGTTGCCATTTATAGAACATTTCTTTAAATATCAAGGACCACGCTAGTGGTCCGCCCGCCAAGTTCAATAATAGTCACACTTCATTGTAACTTCATTGTAAGAAAGTCATTATTTAACTCATGCATTGTTGTTGCATAGCCACTAGCTTTGGTACTTTATCTGAAACCAGAGTTGAGCGTATTTCACAATGATGAGGATAAATACTTATGCGGCGAAACAGCTTGAAAATTGTTGGAAATGGGCAGTCTTTGTGCCTTGACAAGCTATAGTTGTATTTCAATCAAGTGCACAAACTGTATCAAGGTGATAAAAGTGCGAGAAGATCGTTGATTTCAGCTGACTACTGACTACTATAATAACTGACTACTGACTAATTCTGCTCATATAAAATAAATTATGCGACAGACACGGATGTAATTTGGTATTCAGCACTCTTTTAACTCCAATACGTGCCTTTTAAGGTTTGACGTTTGGGGAGGCATTAACTACAAAGATTGCAATCATTTGTAATGCTATTTTTCTGTATGTTGGGAAAACGCCACTGGTGATCAAAATAAGTATTACTTGTCATTAGTGTTAAAAAGGGTTTAAAGGGTTTAACGAGCGTTAACCACTCCTGGTCATCTAGCCGAAGCCCTAAGGCCATTAGTGTTAACGATAGGCTAACAATGCAAGTGGACTGCCATAAATAATTGGCAACACAACATTGTTGATAAAATGCACGCGCATGCAAGCACGGCTTCGGGCTACTAAGCTCTAAATAAATCAATATTAATATTGTTGATGGTTGAATGGAAATCAGCAGGAGTGGTTAACGCTCGTTAAACCCTTTGAAACCCTTTGGAAATCAGCAAACGCTTTAATTTATATGATTAAAGTCCTCATTCCAACGAAACTAAAAAAAAAATGAATATCTCCGTTCGTATTCAATATTTTTCGACCAAACTTGGCCAGATAGTAGATGAATGGGCAGTGGCAAAAATAAGACGCCACAAAAAAAACTACAAAAGAAGTGATATCTAATACAAAACCCACAAGGGTGAAAGAACCGCGAAGTTTCAGCCAATCAAAGTAGTGATATCAGAGCCAAAAAGGCTGCCACCAAGTTACTACATTAGTTGCTAAGCTAATCCCACCGACTATTACCTCACACGTTAAATCAGAAACTTGACCATTGCTACCGATAGTAGCAATGGTCAGGTTTTTGATTTAACCTTTGATTTAATACTCGGTGGGATTAGCTTGGCACCTAAGTGTAGTAACTTGGTGGCAGCCTTTTTGGCTCTGATATCACTACTTTGATTGGCTGAAACTTGGCGAGTTCTTTCACCCTTGTGGGTTTTGTGTCAGATTACTCTTTTACACTGATATTACCAACGACCGGGTAGATTTAGTAAAGTGTGGGGCTGGATGAAACGCCTGGATTTTCTGCTCACTCCGTACTGTGCATAATTTGGCCTTCTTGGGTGCTAAAATATTTATTTAGTGACCTAATTATACTAATATAGGCGTGTGGCACCATCCAATACAGTGCCAACTTACTACTTACTTCTCTACTCCCTAGGGAGAAAACAGTCCAGATATTAACTCTATGCAACTGTCAACAATACCAGGAGTGGTATAAAAGAAGAGTCTCCAAGAGTGTTCTACCCATTGTTTCGTTCGTTCGCTAATCCATGCAGTCAATTATTGAACAAATGAACGTTTTTACTTTTGCGAAAAACGGACGTTAAAAATTATACATTGTAGGTTTTTAGCACTAAAAATGTGTGAAAAATATCATTTTTTACTGGGATTCATCCGACCACGTAGGGTCCACAAGCAGTAGCGTGTAAACGACCTGAAAGCGAGGAAGGAGGTTTGCTTCTCAGGCCAAGGCCGACTGTCTTCCACGCCGGTTGTACACTAGTTATCGTTCAGGCCGGCAAGTCAATGCTTCTTAGCATTGTTTTAGTAAAATATGATGTTGGCCATGTTAAATCGACTGGCCTGCAGCCCAGCCAGGAAGCTATGTCTGCGACTTCTCTGTCCGATGTCAAGGGCGGTGGATTACAAAGCGAGAGTTATAACATCGTACAACACGTGTATCCTCCCACGTGTACGCAAGACTGCAAATCACTGCAAATTACTAAAAGAACCACTGACAATCATTACTAACGTTTCTGTAACATTAAAAAAGAATAAAAAACTTTCATTTTAGTACCATTTGTTGCCACTGGATGTCGTTGTAAAACTATCTGAACCTAGTGAATTTGTTTGTGTTAATTTTGAATTAGTTTCCCCAAATTTCAAACATTCGATGCAAAAGTCAAAGTTAATACATTCACCTGACAAATGAGTTATTTTTTAAACAAACAGTCTCTCGATAACGGCACGTGTGATCTCTTCTATGCAACATCAGACGACTACTGCATAATTGTATATACATTGGTCGGTGAGGGGGGGGGGGAATCCCTTTCCACGTCTTGCAGCTAACCACTCGGCTTTACTTGCTTACGTTGTTCGAGATGCCCAGATATCCTATTGCTTGGAGGCACGCTGATCTTTTCTCTGCAATCATACGAAACCGCTGGTGGCGAAGAATGGAAATTTCGCATTCTTTCTTAATATTTTGTAAAACATTATATGCAACAGTTTCAATTGTTTTCTTGCTATCGAAGTCATTATTTAACTTTGAAACTCTATCCGTCGATCTGTCTATTTAGACGCTTTCTGTTTCTTTCAAAACGACAGTCAAATCGGGACACACTTATTGATACATGGGTCTGGGTGGTGATCAAATTTTCAACCTTTTCTGGGCACGTAATACATTGTCATCGTGATCAGCACCATTAGCGGCAAATGCGGAAGCTACGGAGTTGAATTTATGTGAGTTCTGTTTCAGTTTTGATTACAAGAAACATACGACTGTGTAAAAGATATACTTTGAAAGTACCTAAACATTCATTACTGCAGTACGTCAAGCATAACAAGACGCACATAAGATTTAGAAGACGTTTTGAGGATTCTATAAAGTGAAAAATCCGTTTTTCATCTGGTTGGATCGTCGACTTAGCAGCAGTCGCCATCTTGCGTGCGTGTTCGATTAGCGTGCGATGAAATGACGTCACACTGTCCTTCGTTCGTAAGCCTATTCCTTAGGAGAGGTTAAAAGGGCCTGTTACTACAACAGACAGATAGAATTGGCTTGATTTCTTTTTCTTCATCTCAAATTGCTACTGCTCACACTGTCGCACTAATGCTTTTCTGCAACAAAATCTCTAACAGTGGGTCTGGTTTTTCGTTTACCCTTGGAAAAAAAAATCTGGAGCTTCCAAACCGAATTAGGTTTGGGAGAAAACGCAGAGGGGGTGGTAAAATATGGGGTTTAACCTCAGGGTTTTTGTTCCAAATCCCGGGTGAGCATGGAGTACAATCCCCAAGGAAAGTATTCACCGAACAATCCCAAAATAAAACATGTTTGCGATCCTGCGAAGCTTTTCGGCCGTGTGAAGTCGTGATATCAGACGCCAGGCTCTTCCCACCGAGTAATAGTTCAAAGGTTAAATTAAATATATGAAAATTGTTTACTGCGGAATTTTCATTTATAATTTCATCTAACGTTTGAAGTATTAGTCGGTGGGATTAGCTTGGCGAAAGAGCTTGGCGTTTGATATCACGATTTCCCACGGCTGAAAAGCTTGGTGGAAGTCTTTAACATATTGTCGGTTGGAATTGATAAAATACATTTTTTTCTGTTAGCAATTATGAGATGGAAAAGCCAATCTAGTTTTCTGGTTCATTCTTTTTTTTTTTTTTTTGCTTTTATTTCATTTTGAGGACAGCAGTCATCTTTTTTTTTTAATAAGATAAGTATTTATTATTAGTATAGCACCTTGTCTCGTCTAAACAGTTGTTGATTTCGTTATCAGTATTGCATTGGTTTCGTTCTGCGAATAACAAAACAATCTAATTTATTTTGTAACATTATTTACTCGGAGTAGGCCTACTTAGCTCTTTCGCCTCTTCATGGCCACATTAGGAAAGTGTAAGATTTTTTATTTTCAATTTTGTCTTTATTCTCCATTATTTTTGTTTTATTGTATTTTAATTATTTATTTTCATTTATGTTTTTTTTTTGGGGTGTCATTAGTAAATCGTCTTTGGAGATAGGCGAAGCGGCCCAGGACATGCCGTTATTTCCTTAGGAACCTCATTTTCGTCCTCAGGTACCTTTATGAGGTTTCAACGGCAATTATTTCGGCATAAACTGAGGTGGAGAGGCGCGCTCCCGGGTTATGATAGGTGTTCATAGGAAAAAGACTTTTGTAGCCACTATCCCGAAAGACAGTTTGTGTTTACCAAATGGGCTTGTATATTTTGAAATAAGTGATTCAATTGTTTATAATATTGTATATATTTGGAGAATTTATTGTTAGTTTTAAATTGTTTTGTGACACTTGATTGACTCGTTTGTATTGTCAGTAACGACTCTCATCTCTCTCTGTATCAAAATGTATGCTCCTTTTTAACTGCTTATGCATATAATGCATAAAGCAGTTATTGAAATACAGTCGGGGAGAAAAAGGGGCTTGCATCGTGAGCTATTGTTTAATGACGTCACGTCCCACTCCAGTCGTTTATTTGAACGGGTCATGCCTATCACCTTTAGCGTCAGGCCGGAAGTGACTGAAATATTAGTCGATTTTTCATGATTTCTATTAGAAGACGTGCCAGCAAATTATAGGCGTTGTTATAGAAGAGTTTGTGGTTAAATCGTTTGAAGGGTTGTAGGTCCTTGACTAAAAATTTCGGCAATTATGTTTCCGTATGAAAAAAAGGTTGAACCGGAACTGGCCCAGCTTATTTCAGGTTTTGACAACCTGCACGGAAAACGGAATTCTATCTGTTGTTGGGCTATTAGCGAACCACTGAAAGAAAAGGGCAGATACTTTACGATTCGTCGGCAAGGCTGTCCCAATTCTATGTGTATTAACAGCAGGGGAGTTATGTGGCTCCTGCTAATCAGGTAATTATTCTATAATCGATTATTTAGTGTAACCGTTTTTGTAGTATGAATTCGACAAACTAGGTGCATACTATAGGTGCGTAGCTAACGGATTTAGAAGGCAAGGGCATCGCTGCACAATAAAGGAGGAATTATAAATTCATTCCACGATCACTTTTGATAGTAAAATAAACAATAGTGGGAACAAGTTTACTTTACGCGGCTTATGGGAAGAATAAGGGCTCCTCACCGAAAAAAAAAAACAGGACGAACACCAATTATGCTCCAACAACCTCACAACACAAAGGCAAAGGCTTTGGGGGCAAAGGCTTCGTTTGGCCGTCAGAAATTAATGAAAGCCGTACTCTTTGCGCTGACGGAGGAGAGGCCGTTTTCTTCCCGTGTTCCCAGCTGATATTTTTTTCCCGTTAACAGTTCAGATAGGTGGGTTGTTATTGTCAGTTTCGTGTGGTTTTGTTGTTATTGTCGGTTATGTTAGGTTAGGAACCGGCTTCGGCATTTCACTTGATGATAATTGAACTGGTTGGGGTTTAGCGTTTCACTTGCCGGACTTTTGCCAGTTTCATGTTTCCCGGCGCGGTGCGGTGCTAACTTTGGACCTTCACCACGGTCAAACAGTGCGTTTATCCCAAAAATGGAAGAGGAAAACATTACTCAGCAGGTAATTCTTAGTCCATTAAAAAAAATCGGACGAGAGCCCGTATTCTTCCCGTGTTCCTTTTACGCACATGGCCCGAAATTCGGAAAAAGAGAAGAAAAAAAACTTACCTTTAGTTTTCACGGAAGGCACTACAAATTGATCCCAAATTGCGGAAACTCGTTAAATCATCATTAACATAACCTAACCAATTAACTGCCCCAGTATGAAATGCCAAACCCCAACCAGTTAACTACCTCAGTATGAAATGCCAAACCCCAAACTTATCTAACCTAACTGACAATAATAACACAACCACACGAAACTGACAATAACAACCCGCCTATCGGAACTATTTACGAAAAAAATATAAGATGCCCTGCCGGCCCTGCGAGCGAACGCAAATACCGTAAGATGTATGGATTGTGGCACTACAACTCTACTGTTTTAAGTCATTTTAACACATTTCCACGCTCTAAACCCAACGGTCTCTGTATTTAGGGTGGTGTTGGTGCCATTTGGAATCAATATCTTAAGGATATCGAGTATGTGCCTAATGTAAACTTTAGCCCAATCGAGAGCGTTGTCTTTCGTCTATGAAAATAATAATGTTGCGATTTTTTGCATTAGCAGTTTATGTATTTCTTTATGAAATTCTTGTTGTATTTTAAATTTAGTACATGTTAATTTGTTATGCCATGCAACTACAAGTGCTTTTGGCTAAAACTTTAATCAGTAAATAATTGGCTATTTGTTGTTAATAATTTTTATGATATAAATTTTCGTTTTATAGTCGTCTGCCCCCTTTACTCAAGATATAAATTTGTCAAGACGGAAAGTCTCAAGTTCAGTTACAGTAAATTTTGGAAGAGTGCTTCACTGTTGTTTGGTCAATATTACTAGATGAATGTCTCTTCCTAGTTTTGGTCAAGGCGATTTTTGCACAGCGTTGATCCAGCTTTTGCCCTGCTTGATGTAGCTGGTGTAATGGTCTGTTTCTGGTGAATCACCGTGATGGAAACGTGCCGAAATAATTTTATATGGACTGGTTTTCTGGATGAACCAAACCATAAACTGAATAATAAAAACGCTATTTGGCGAAGAGACCTGGAGCCTGTGTTTCACACCCGTAGAATTACATTCCTTACAGTGGAAATTAGTAAATTGTTCTTATACGGTTTTTGTTCCTTTTTGGATTTTAAAGTTAGTACATATTAGTTTGCGATTCCATGCAAATTATCGACTATTTGTTGGTAGATTTTTTTCAGTTAAAAAAAAAGTAATTACTTAGATGTCTTTTTCTAATTTCAGTTAATGTCTCCCCAAACGTCAAACCATATAAAAAGCACACGTTGAAGTTGAATGTTTCTTGAATACCAAATTTCATTTGTATCTGTCCATAAATTATTTTATATGAGTGGAAGTAGTCGCGAGACAGTATATTTCAGTAACAGTCAGTAGTATAGTAGCCAGTTGAAATTAACGATCTTCCGTGTCTGTGGTTTCCTAATGTGCATATACATATCCTATTATATTTATTATATAGGGCTTGCCGGGTTTGGTCTGGTTAGTACTTCGTGCCATGCTGACTTCCATTCGTTGATTTTTTTCCCCTTTTATTCGTTATTGGCTGTTTCACTCAAACTCAAACTTCGCTAAAATTCTGATAATATCCTGATTTGAACAACAACAATTAGACGTCATGAAGCCAACAATCTGAACTTGATGAGCGAAGTGCTATCATGCTTCTAGATTGAGGTTGACTGGTATACTGAATTTAAGCTTCTCTTAACCCCGCCAAACCAGCAAAAGGCACGTTCCTCGGTTAAACTACAGATATCTGCAAAATTCCAGCTTTATTCACCGTATGGAAGAATTTATTTTCGTAAAACTATTAGTAGTAATTAGTAACTATAGAAATTAGACAAATATCCACGATATTCACATCGTTTTTTTCAACAAGAAAACGTTAAGCTGTGTCACGAACAATAACTTTTATTTTGTCAGGTAACCAAAGTTTCCCGATCAAACGAAGTGTCAGCCTTTTCTGTCGCATTGTTATTTGATGTCAGGATTGGTTAACGCTCGTTAAACCCTTTGAACCCTCTGATGTCTGAAAACAACCAAACTGTCTAAGCAGTAATGACACATGGTCGACATGCTCATTTACATTTTCTCTGGATAGGATGGATGTTAATGTTAACGTTGAATCTTGGTAGGTAACACACTAGCGTGTATTAATTAAAACCCCGGTAAACAACCATCAAAAGTTGACGAGAAATTCTACCCACGACAGGGGCAGGGTAAAATTTTCTTTGCGAGTTTTTGGTGATCGAAGCCCAATGCGTGAAGTAGGACAAATACAGGGTGGGGCAGAAAGGACGGAACACCCTTGGCAATCAAAGATGGTTAATGTTAGGATAATGAAACTTTGCATGGTATGTAGGCGAACGGGGGGTCAACTAACCATGAATCGATCACTGACCTTGACGCATATTTTCAAGGTCATCGTGATGCTAACTTTTTAACTATGCTTCGTAGAACCCCAGTGTAAATTAGAAACTTGTAGACAGTGTCAAGGCATGGCCAATGCAAAAAACAGAACGAAATTCGGTACG
>JAHWFP010169275.1:0-19331 GCA_023313725.1 Lithobius niger
TTTTTTTTTTTAAACTAGAGACGATTGTTGGATAAGATGGTAGGAGTTTGCAGATTACTTGGGTGGATTCTAGCTACCAAACAAAACCCCATGTTTCATTTGCTACACACGAAAAATAATGCATTAAATATTTATTTATTCTCATGCCGTTACCCATGCGACTCTCAATGCTTTATATATATATATTTTTTGCGTGTTTCCCTGTTTTAAGCAGATGTGTCTGGCATGCGGATACGGTGTTTTTTTGGTTCTCCTTAATGCATTAATTGTAAAGCTGGTTTCATGCTCGTCAGTTAAAATATCCACCTTTCAAAAAACACACCACATTGCATTTAAAGGTATAAACAGGAGCTTAGAAATGCTGTGAGTATCCATGCTATAACTCACTTTGTGTTCTACCTCTTGTCACAAGGCGTACTGGGAAAGATGCTGGGGGTTTTGCTTCCCGGCTCCAGGCCAGTTGTACCCACATTACAAGAATCTTATTTTACTAAGGGTAAACTAGAAATAAGCCATTAGCGAAAATCATGCAGCAGAAATACAGTAGTACAGTAAGCCGCCTTTAAGCACTTACATTTCATTCAAGTGATGTGACCCAGATTCGAACCATCGAATCAGTCCATCACCTGATTACTGCCATACCACCATTATCGATATGGTAACTTGTCAAATGGCATAATAACTCATGGAATCCGTTATTAAGGCCACAACCGTGACCAGGACTCTATTCGACCGAATGTGCTCGATCATCGGTAATGCAGTGGGAATATAAATCGATATACACTCATATGGCTTAACAAAGGAGAAATAAATATGCACAAATCACTGAAAACAATTATAAAGGTAAACTGAACCCGTTATTGACCACGGTTGTAGCCTAACAACGGGTTCAGTAAGTTATCGTAATGTCCGTGATCTGGGGACGATCTGGGGACGAATCGCAAGCACATAAAGGTGGCTTAGGGCTAGTTTACGCGACGACAGTTTTCTCGCTCACTAGCTTTTGCTTGATCAATACTAAATCTGATGGCTGCTTCTCGCCTTTACCGGAGTATACGGCTTTCGAATTGTCTATGGTATTAGTAACCATGGCAACGACGCAGACGCAAATCTTCTCCTCGTGCCTCGTGACACGGTGGACGATGCTTGCAACATTTGAGTGTCGATTTATGACAACAAGAAAACAATTTTTACTGCAGTACAAGACGACAGACTGTTTTTTGTATGCCGGCATTCGATGGTTTGTCTTCGATTCGATAGCCACGAAATGGACGCCATGTTGGATTTTGAATTCTCGCTGCGAGAAGCTATTTATTCTACCGACGTTTGATCATTGCTAGAAGCTGTACTTTGAGGGAGAATAGCAAATTTTAGAAATAGCGTGAAATGACAACAATCTTGTGGCAATGTTTAAAATTACTGTAGCACTTTGTTCTTTATCCGTGTTGCTATTTATAATACATCCAATTTGTTATCTATTACAGCATTCATTTAGTAGCAACGTGAAACTGATCATAAATAAATAACGGTTGACTAGCAAATAGCATCGGCGAGCGAGAATGACTTGTGGTGTAAACGCGCCCTTACTGTACTACGTTATTTCTATAGTGCATGATTTTCGCTGTTTTGCTTGTTTTCCTCTTTATCTTTATATAATTTATACACAAATCGCTATAAATTATATAAATAAAAGAGGAAAACAAGCCAGACAGCGAAAATCATGCGCTATAGAAATATAAACAACTACATGTTTCAATTTTTATTTGAGACATCTTCAAAGCGCACAGTAACAAAACGCTCTTCTTACCTTCTTCAAAGGTGCATTATGGACACCGTGGTGTCGTTGGAAACATTTTGGGTGTGGGAGTGCCACATTTCGTTAGATACGGTTAAGGAGCAGTGGAGATGTAAATATATTTAAAATCAGTACCACGAAAACTACAACACGCAAATGTCTTTTATTTTCGTGGTGATGACAATTAAACATTTCAAGGAGAATTTCGTTGGTTCGGTAGTTTGAAATTCGGAGAGGATGGGAGGACACGTATCAGCATCTGGACAATTTTCTAAAAAGATATTGTTTCCTTAGTGTAGCAATGGTACGCATTTAGCGACTGCGTGATTTCTGACGATCGCAAAAATGAAAGAATGCGAACGAGAAATAAATTTATAGTTTAAGTAAGATTGAAAGTTGGGCTGTTGAAACGATCATATTAATTTTTTTGGGGTTACTTTATGACCTGGGAATAAAAAACCGATAGGACGAACGTTAGGACATCGAATCGATAGGATACGTGCAGCAGTGGTAATTAAACCAACAAAAAATCATTTTCTTAGATTTTTCCAAAGAAAGGCTCTTTTTACGACAACCGTAAATTTTCTATTATTAGCCGGGAGGTTAATTATTAATTATGAAACCATTAGACCTAGTGATGATTGAGATCCGGCTACTGCACATCTCACAATGTTCTTCCGTACTTGAAACCTGTGCTTCGGTTTTGCTCAATTATCGTCGTTTTGAGTCAGTAAATCAGGTCTTTAGGATGGTGTTACTATTTAGTTTTCTTTTTTTTAATGGCTGATCAGTGGCCCCAGCATCATTTAATTATGTAGTTATGTAATGCAGTGGTTGGGATTACAGGTTCGTGTTCTGCTGGGGCTGGTGATCCTTGCGGTTGTAACTGCTGAGCAAACTAAACTAAATTACGCTAAAGTAAACTGCACAGATTCAAGTAGTGCACTGCGATTGTTAGCCCCGCTGCACTCATTTGTCACTTGCACTTAATAGTTTCAATGTTCAATTTTGTTTCCATCCCAGTAAACAAATCTTTCGGCTAAAGATGTTTTTTGTGCAAAATTTCAGCGATGATACATCATGAGTTATGTTGTAGTTTTAAATCTGTTTTATGCCTCTTCAACGTAATTATGTCCGCCATTATTGGAGACCAGCCCCAAACGGAGCTCCGTCTACTAATAGAGCAGCGGTGAGTGACGTCATATTGGCTACAATAGAGATAGCTGCAAGGGGCACTAGATTGAAATGGAGATTAAACAACGGCACTTCTAGTCAAGGCAGTGCTTTAAGAGCGGATTTCTAAGGCTTAAAAAACCGTTGTTTTCTCCAATCGGAAAATAAAGATTCCACTTGCTTAAAAATGTCAGCAACTGCCAACAAATCGACAAAAATCGCGCGTTATAAGCCTAAGTAATCCACTCTTAACAGCATTGTCTTCAGTAAAACGCCCTTCTTTTCGCCCTCCAGTGCCCCTTGCAGCTATCCCAGTTACTGGCTCCAGCATAGAGTTATATACAATAATACCACGTCATGTCACTGCCCTACAGAGCATTTGGAGTAAATAAATTTAAAAAAAAGTCTTACCAGAGAGCGTCTTGTACTGGACCAAATACTTGGTGATAGGGCTATTGCCGTCGTACGGTTGTGTCCACGCGAGTCGCACTAGCCGGCTTTTGTGGTCAACGATTTTGACCATTTTAGGAGCGTCAGGAATTTCTGAAAAAAGAAAAGAGACGAGTACGAGTAAGACAAAGAAGAATTAAATTCAGACAAATAAGTTAATTGTATTCTTCTACAAATGTACCATATTTTTAATTACATTCCGAAACATCCGTAATATCGTACGAAATCTCCATAAACGTAAAGAGACCCCGTCAAGTTTTCGTAATATAAAGTAGTGATATCAGAGCAAAGTTGGCTGCCACCAAGTTTTTTTGTCCCAACCCTGACCACTCAACCAGCAAAGATTGTAATTATTTTTCTCGCCCCCAAAAAACTTGTTAATGACCCCCGCTAAGCTTTTGCGCCGTTTAAAGTCGTGATAGCAAACACCAGTCTCTTTCGCCAAGTTAATTCCACCAGGTTATAGTTAGAAGGTTAAATAAAAAATCTGAAAATTGCTTACTGCGCAGTTTCCAATTATTTCATTTAACGTTTGACGTATATAGACCAACGAAACTCGGTATTTGGGGGTCGTCTCTTAAGTATTTCACAGCATTAAAAATTTTAATGACAACGAACGAACTGTTTGGCCTCCACACATTGGTCATTTGTTGTTTTTGTTGTTGTTGTCCAGGTGAAGACCTTTGTCATAACCTGGAGATCGAACCAATGATCCTATTTTCAAGTTTTAGATTAATACGTACGTATAAGCAAGGCCTGGGGCTTTTGAACGCTATTTTAATGTGAATACAATATTCTTGTTGTTGTTCTTCTTGTTGGGGAAATTTTGCTTTCACCTAGTATAGAAGCAATGAACCGATTTTCAACTTTTATAGCTTAAATCGTAGGTATTACATGGGCCACGACATTTTGAAAACTATTTATTGTGGCCGATTTGTTTCAAAGCATTCCTCCTAGTTATCTCATATCGCAGTTATCTTATTTCAAAATTCTACTTATTTAATTTACCTGAAACAGCACCAAGAAAAAAAAACAGATATTAGTATTAAAAACACGCTCAAATGTATAAATACGGATGTAAGCCTTAAAAAAACTATACTTCTAAAGGAACATACACATGAAAAAGACACGTATGCCATCAATGTTGCACTACTACGTGTAAAAGAAGCGCCATCTTGTTTTTCGGGATGCTGGAGATTCTTTTACACGTATTAGTGTGACGCTAACGGCTTACATATCTTTACTCGTATCTGTTCCCTTAATTTTGAGCATTAAGTTTTTTTAAGGCTTATATTCGTATTTTATACGCTCAACCTTTTTTTTTTAATGCTAATTTACTTTTCGCATGAGGTTTACTTTATTTTAAACGCATGGGACATTTACCACTCTTAAGACTCTTACATGAAACTATTAGTCGTTACCCCAAATTTTTATTACTAACAAAAACGTCAAGTGTGCCGTAAAAAAGGGGGTTATATGATTGAAGTTTCACTATACTTGTTAAAATGTACACGGATAAAAACTGATGATTGATGATTTTTGATTGTTTCGGATGTCAACTGCTTAAAAGCCCATCTTTACAATGGCAAACGAAAGAGTGTATTCTTTCTTAAGCTTGAAGTACGATAGCTGTGTCGCAACAGCAGTTTGCCTAAGTTATCTACCTTAGAATTTCGTAGTCGAACTTGTGAGCGACAGAGACAAATGTAGGCGAATTATTTGTTTGGCTTATTGTTGTGAAGATCGCTATCTAGTTTTTTCTTGCCCTTTATCAAGCCCTTTAAGATAAAAAAAAAACACTATGGACTCTGCTTTCGTCGTACAGAAGTTCTAGGAGCTATTAATGATTCATTACGATTTAAAAAATAGACCTCTAAGAGTGGGAAGAAGAGCGAGTTTACATTGGATTTAATTTACCTGGTCGTAAATCCATAACCATGCTCATCCACCTAAGTTGAAAATTAATTATTTTATGACTTAATAAAAGTTGTAATATTTAACGAAACGTTGAACAAACAAGAGTGTTGACATCGTTGATTCATTTGAGGAACTGCATGAAAAAAAAAGTAAAATGAGGTTTGCCAATTCATCCGTATAAGGGTGCTACTAATTTTTCGCACGTTTTGATATTACCTATTTACAGTTCTCAGAAAAAAGAATTTTCGTTCTTGATTAATGAAAACATTCATGACAACTACTTATGCAGTTAGAAGTCCAAGAATTTCCTTTTAGTGTCGCAATACGAATTTACTTATACACACCTACACGTTCTACAAGCAAGAAACAAAAGATCAAATTCAGCTAATGAGTGGATTTCGATTTTCTCAGTTCTTCTTTTATCCTATATATTTCTATTTTGCATGGTAATGAATTGTCAGTATGATAGTGGTTGTGCGTGTTTTTCATTTATATCCAGGTTTTAAAGTTCAACAGCCGCCATTGAAGTAAGAGTTGCTAATAATAACACTAAAGTTAAAACACACCGATAATACAGAATTAAACTGTTCATTTAAATAATTTTTTTTGCGAAACATGAGGTGTTGCACCAAGAAATATAGTTTAGACGTATGTAGTTGGGAAGCCGGGACTAGGCCCGCTCAAGCGAAAATTAATTACGTGCCTTGTAACTAGATCAACGAAAGCACTGTAATGTTTGTGTAATACCATTTACTTTGGTGCCGCATAGCATTATCTTCATCATGAAAGCGAGTTTAATTAAAACGGAACGTGAAGCCATGGGTAATACACTCGCTATGTTTGCCACGTGCCTGGGAACATTTTGCAAAATACGTGTCGCACTGCTACAACCATGAAAAGCTTAATTCGTTGGTTTGCAAATTACAAAGATTATGTGACACACGTTGTTATGCTGCGAAACTTAACGCTTTATGACAGCGAAAAGTCTTGTTATCTGTTGTGAAAAATGATTTCAACAAACAGTAGCAAATGAAAACGGCGTAAACAGCATACAACGTGACTTTTAGTCGAGAAATCCCACATCACCAAGATTAACATGGATTAACACGTATGTCGCACTGAAATACTGCACTATACAGAATTGAATCCCCATTCTTCTAAACTTATGCAAATAAATTGTAGATTTACATTCTTTACCTACAATCTTTTACCTAATATTATCAGTAGAAACACTGCATCACTACTATTATACTATTAGTATAGTATGAACCCAATCTAGTATCATGCGTATGAAATAAATTTAATAAGTTTAGTCCCAACATATCACGTGCAGGCACTGCATTAAGATTTTACTAGAAGCTAACATTTTCGGCCATTATAACGACCTCCATCAGCACATTAAAAAAAAGATAAAACAACAACTTCCAAAATGTAATCCCAATCCAATCAAATTTAAAAGGTCTAAAATCAAACACGTTCATCGGACTCACCTATGCACGTCCAACCTAATCAACAGCCATTTTACGTTACGTCACCATGAGAGGTGGATGAATTTTGTTTTGTTCAAAATGAAAAAGTTTACCCAATTGGGAATATTAGGATCGGTAGTAAAGAGGTTCAGCACAATTTTTTCATCCAAAGAAATAACGTGGAAATAACATTTCTTTTTGGATAAAAGTTTATTTTTTTTTTAGTGCAGCTGACGTTTTGAGCAAAAAAATTCATCCACCTCTCTTGGTGACGTAATATCCGATAAAATGGCTGATGATTTGGCTGATGTGTGTAAGTGAGTCCCATGAACGTATTTGAATTTTGACCTTTTAAATTTGATTGAATTGGGATTACATGTTGGAAGTTGTTGTTAGCATAGCCTACAACGGACACCGAATTGTAAAATGATAGTTGTTGGTTGCATTCCAAACCAAAGGGCAGAATGCTATGAAATTTGCCACACTGTAAGCCCTAAAAGTATTGCTGATCTCGCCAATTTGCCGTAAATTGATCAATTATAATCCAGGAAATTACGATTTTTCGAATTTATCTAACACTCGATCTAACACTGACCATTGACGAAGCAAACGCTGTGCTACTGGTAATCAAGTAAACTGTTAAAAAACGTCAAAATAAATCATTGTGGCTTCCTTATAGCTACCAATTTTCTTTATCTACGTAACTCAACGAAATAATAATATTTGATTATCGCATTTTTACCACTAGAGGTAGGAATGCAATGGAAATAACAAAAGGATTCGTTGACTTTTTCAATTTAAGGCATGACTGATACCGCCCCTCATGTGTTCTTCACGGTTCGTGGAGACAGTTTTACTAGAGGCCACCCTCTTAAGCTTGAGGATAGAGCCATTCGAAGGTACCGTACAACATTTTTTTACTCAAACCGAGTTGTAAGACCTTGGAATAGTGTTCCTTCGGGGCTGGTTGGATCGACGAGTCTCGCCCAATTTAAAAGGGACCTAAAAATGTTCGACCTTTCAGACTTCACAAAGTGTTTTTAGATCATTTTTAGATTTTTTGTTTTATATATTCTATGTATAGCTTAGACGTTCTTTTTGCTCTTTAAATTGGGACCAGTGTTAGTGGTGGCATGGTAGCCCCGCTGGTATCCCTATTACTTTTGTGTAAGAAAATATCCTTTTATTTATTTATTTAAGCTAAATCATGAGTCTATGAAACTACGGAACTTTTCATAGACTCATGGCTAAACTAGTTCTATGGTTGTGAAACATAAGAAATATCTACACAATATTTTATTAATAACAATTCGACTCCCACAGCCATATTGTGATAGGTTCAGAAACGTGTTGAAATAATGATAAAATGGTCATAGAGAAAGTTTTTACCAAGAATTAGAAGCTTAATGGAGGAGTCGTCGCGCCCATAGTTGTTGCGAGCAAGACAGGAGAAGGTGGCCGTATCCTGGCGTTCCACTCGAAGTATCCGAAGTTCTGAGACGAGCCCGTTGTTACTGGGCGTCTCCTTGACAGCGTATCTAAAATAAAAAAAAAGAAGCAAAAATATCATGACGTTGTTTGAATGATTTTGTAGTATCGGTCTTATTTATACACCATCATGTTGAAAGGAAACTTGCATTAACAAGTCATTATTGTCATGGTGTCACCATGACAACAATGACTTGTTAATGTAAGCTTTCTTGCAACTACAGTAGCAAGAATTTAACGAAAAAAGTCCAACACTTCCACTAGAAGCCTACAAACATTTCATTTAGTGTAAACCTTCTTCCTGGTTGCCCTTTTCTAAGGAGGTGACTGAAAACAGCAGTTCACGAACAAGCTAAGAAAAGGGCAACGAGGAAATCTTGTGCGTAACATGCTGTTCCTCAGTCAGAATTTTTTTTTAAGTGGTCACCATGTTGAGTAAAAAATCAGGTTTACATTGATTGGAGTTGCACTGTTTCTCATCGTTCAATGAAGTGTGTGTGAGCGAACATGACTGCCTTTGTTGAAGCGTCATCCATTGGGTGATAACCGTCAGTTCTCAGAATGGACAAGGTTCGACCGACCTGCCATTGCCTTTTTCGATCATGAATAAATTTCGGTTGTACCATTTTCTCGGGTAAGGGGGAAGCTGCTCTAGGTTTTTTCCACCAGCTATAGCTACATTCTCAAAAACACTTTAGATGCAGAGTTAACACGGTGGATTAAGTCGGTCGACGAAACAAGCTTAAGGCTTCAGGTTATGAGTGAGTTGGAAACTGAAAAGAACAAATCAATACGCTTACTTTATTTAGGATTTTTCTTTGACAGTAAATCTGGTAAACTTTTACAGAAATTGGATCACACTTCAAGAAGTATTTTACAAGAATACTAGCCGAGTCGGCGTTTCGCCGGCGTACTATCGGCATACTATTGGCGTTTCGTTGCGCTTCAAGAGATTTCTTGTTACAACTCTAATAATGCTTGTGACACTCCCAGCAAAAATGTTCAAGGAAATGTTCAAGGAAGTGATCCGAATAAAGTACAAACACGAGTTTCATTGCTGATGAGCATTGTTGCCCGAAAGAGATGCTGAGCAGGAATGATGGAATAATCAGGGGAAGCATTTCAGTTCGTTCCATGCACTATTACAATGATTTAATACAGTGAATGGGACATTTGATGTTTGATATCGGATTACAGTATATCGTTTTACGAATAACGACTGGTAATGATTTAGGCTAACAATAGTACATTAATAAACAAAAACGGAACGTTAAATGTTTAGAGTAAGGATCTAAAAGTCAAAACCTAGAAGGAACATGGATAAGCTTTGACAGTCAGGGTCTAGGTGTAAAATTTTGTCAGTAAGAGGCTGGAAAGCATTAGACCCTTACTACCCAGTGGTTAGATTAGTTCTAGTCTCTTCGGACTGAACGTGTGTATGAACGGTTGTAGCAGGTTTTCTTTGTTCTTAGAATATTGTTATGGAACTTTAATAACACAATTTATTGTGAAGTTTGGCATTTTGTCTTTTGATGCTTTAGTATTTTTTATTATATTTCGTAGATTTATGGCAGCGGATTACCATAATGCTCTCTGCTACGAATAATGCTGGCATGTTACTAAATTGAAAAATAATTTTCAACGTAAAGCAAAGCAGCAAACGTATAACCGTACTACCACTTGATCATCACATGGGTCATTGTAGGAGGATTTCCAGTTTTTCGTCAAAATGTATTTATTTCTGACCACCGGGTAGTAAGGGTCTAATGCTTACCAGCCTCTTACAAAATTTTACACCTAGACCCTTACTGTCAAAGCTTGTCCGTGTTCCTTCTAGGTTTTGACTTTTAGACCCTTACTCTAAACATTTAACGTTCCGTTTTTGTTTATTAATTCGTGTTACTTTTAGAATTGCAGCTAAACTGTAAAGCAGTGCAGTTGACGGTCAAAGCTGATAGTTTAACACAAGACACCCTAGGCTGACCCTTACTAATCTGGTTATCGCCAATGGTAACAATAGAAACAAATCCTTTAATCTTCAGTCTATGTCTTGCAGCTGGCGTTTGCTAATTGGTATTGTTGCATAATAACAATGTTTAAAACAATGTAAAACAATCAATCTGGTGGTTTAGAGCTCCGTAACCCCTGAACCACTTGACCAATTAGAAAAGGCCTTATGAAAAGGGCACATCTACGGAGCAATACCTGTAAAATGAGCTAAGAACCAGCTTTATACGACAAATGGTGTGACCTGTAGAGAGGACAGACGAAAGTATCCCCAGAACAACAACAACAACAAGAAGAAGCTGAACAAGAAGTTGTCTATTTGGCCCCTTTCTGCATCTCGGGTTTGGCTGGACCGAATTTCACAATTTTTGGACTGCAGACAGGCCTTTACTAGTCAAGGCTAGATTCCAAATTTGGTTTAAAGATGTTTACTTTTGACGGAGTTATAAGCTCTCAAAGTTGAGAGTTTAACACAGAGGTCCTAGGTCGACCCTTACTAACACTGGCGTGTTAATATCTTCCAGGTACAACCTTGACCGTAGCATAGAAGGAAGGCTGGCTGCTTAACAGCAGTGGTGACGTCATTGGCGCAGAATAATGTCTGCAATGACGTCACTGGGCAGAATATTGAAATGCAGAAGGGTGGACACTACAGGAAATATCAAGGACAACACTCTTACCTAATGCTTACAAAGCCATAGAACCGTATTAACACCCTTACTATCCGTATTATCAAGCATGGGACGTTATGTCCAAATTTACAAATCCTAGACTTTTTGATACATACTCCCCCCTCCCCCCCTTTTCCTATTTGCGTGATATGTCACGTCTTTAAATCCTTTTTCACCTCTGTTCAACTGTAGGCATACATTTATGGACCTGTACTAAGGGTTACATCAGTCAAGGGTTTCTAGCAATTAAAGTTAAATTAGAGTAAACACTACAATGTATTTAACAGCTTAAACTTGAAATGGCATGCTAATTTGTTTTTATGAACTCATCTTAATGTCAGTGGAAGGCTACCAACAGACCACGGTGGTGTAGGACCAACTTAAAGGTAAAACCACACACGTAAAGGCAATTTATGAAAAAAAGGACAAAAGGTATAGCACATTACCCAGTATCTGAAAAGATTGACATGATATTTTGCCAATAGGCTACGGAAGGAAATTGAAGCACAGCTTTCAGACTTTATGCCAAGTGGTTCTAAACATAATGCACTCCACAGCTTGGGCACTATCAAAAATAATAACCACTAATACTGATGCGTTCTCCACGGCGTCCCGTCTGACGTCAACAGATAAGAGACCATGGAGAACCCGTCAGTAATGATGAAGGCTAGCGCTCTTGCAGCAGGTAACATGAACCCCTATAACAGCAGCATGGCTATTACCCAAGACTTTGGAATTAGCCAGCGTTGGTCCTGTGTATCATGCGAAGGAACCAATTTTACCCGGGCCTTATCCATTGCTACCAAGCTCTTGAGGATTCAGTAATTGGCTATTCACGATGGACGGTGACAATCTCCTATTCACTTCTACAGTGTTGTGGACAGATGAAGTACAGTTCAGGAGGGATTGTGTTGTGACGCCACAATCTTAACTACTGGGCTGACAGAAATCGCCACTGGTTATGGGAAGTGGCCCACCAGGAATAGCATTGCTGTCGAGAATAGATGGAATTAGATAAAGGCTCGTCAACTCTCGTCCTTGAATTTTAATTTCTCGTCTCGATCTCGACTGGAAATAATTCTCGTCACATCTCGACCTTCTCTTGCTCGACTTTCAAGACTTTTTTTTCTTGCAATGACGCTATGATAGATGGGGATAACCGCCACAAATAACGAGTTTTAGTTTCGTATCTGGCTGGCCTTCTCAAGGTTAAGTTTAGGCTGATATTGGTGAAAATTAAAAATTATATTAAAAATGTTAAAATACAAATTAAAACCTTTGTATTTTACTGTGAGTAATAGAACTGCAACAACTCTTACTGTATTATTTCAATCACTTAGGTAATATTAGTTGTTTGGAGGAAAAATAGAATAAAAGAAAAAAAGTAGGTCTATACACATACCAGTAATGTACTTCGCCAAATCCGTGAAATAAAAGTCGAGATAAAGTCGAGATAGTTTACATATTTCTTGTCACGATCTTGCCTTCAATCATCGCGAACTCAACTCGACTTTCATACAGAATGTCTCGACCTCGTCTCGTCAACAGTCGAGAAAAAATCGAGATTTTCTTGTCCCGGCAAATCAGGAACATAGCGAATTAACGGTAGATGAGTTTTAACTAGTTGCCTGAACAAGGTGATCTGGTCGATGACTGGAAAGGGGACCCCGATAAAGTCTCTGCCAGTCTTTACTGACCAGGAAGTGTGAGAGACTGCAGGTCTCCTTGAGAGGCTATGGGATGTATTACTGCCAATTCTGGAAATTATCCATGTTCCTGTAGTGATCCAAGGCTCCTGCTTCCTCCTTCAGAAATGTCTAGTATGGTTCAAAATTGTGTTGGTATCTAAACAAATTTGCTAATTTGCTTTAGATGACGTATGGCTCAAAAAATTTATTAAAAACAATTGAATGATGCGGGAACTACGATAATAATACGTTGAACCATTCTTTTATGAAGGCACTGTGAACGTTAAGCATTTCCGGGAGGCCGATCACTTGTGGTGAACACTAGGATATGTTTCAGTATGGCAGGGGCTCCAGTCCACTTTGCACTTTGATGTGTGGCATTTCCTAAGCTCTGGATCGCTAAAAATGGAACTGTTGCATGGTCTCCCTACTATCCAGTTCTGACACTACTGATTTATTTTCTTTAGGGACCATCTGAAGCAACTTGCAGCAATCATCTGAGAGAAGTAAGGTGTTTGTTACTGCATCATGTGCTGGTTTGCTCTGATGCTGAGAACCACGCAGTTATAACCACGCTGCGTTGTATGCATGTTATGCTGCTCACTGCACGACATCCAATACTTGCAGGGTAGCTGTTAATCCTAATGTCTGTCTCTTTGAAAGTCAATAGTCTTATTTCAATTCTGTTTGGGTATCAATTTTAGCGGGAACGACCTCTTCTTCGTCTTTTTTTCTTTAATTTGAGTCATTCAGTATCTCCATTCCTTCCCGTAATTTCGGTTGATGAACTTGGAAGGGCCATGCCAAGGTCATTCATCTACCATCATTACACTCCCCCTGATCTATGGTGTACGCATGTACATTATCATGGAACTCTTGCAAGTAGATTTGTAATGGCAGAGAGCTTCTGCACCCTTCTGCTTCACCTTTCCGACGATTAAATTTCAGTTGTATCACAAGTGCATGGCGAAAAGAAGTGAAGAAGTGAATTTTAAGTTAACCAGAGTTTGATGATCTAACTTGTAGTCACTACACTAAAAAAAATTAAGATTATAGCCTAAATCCAATCCAGCAACAATGTCTAATTCCTACATCTAATCACCATTGTATTCACAGACAGAGCAACCATTATAGGGGATAAAAGAATTTCATTATGAGGTGGATATAATTTGTATTATAAAAATTGCTTAACTTGGACGCTGTAATCCGTCATACCGCAGAATAGGGTATAAAACCAGTCCAATACTCCTTGGTCCTATTGAAATTCTTTATAAGCTCCTGGTCATACGAATTAACGATATTATACAACTTTTGAAAAATAATACTGACATTTCTTTGTAAAAAATAATACAGTCTCTTGCATAATGCACTACATAGTGAATTGCTCCAAATACAGTGATACTTCATGGATAACATATCTAGACACACGCTAGTCTGCTGCCGCCAAGTAGATGCGATTTCATTGTTGTTACAGCGTAATTGTTTTAGAGCGTAATTGTTGTCAGATGGCGGCTCACCAGCGGTCTGTGTCTTTTAACTGTAACAATCTTACACCTTATTTCAGCATACTGGTGTACATTTCTCATGTGATAGAAATTGTAGTAAATAATTTAAATCAGGTGTCTTTAGGTGCAGTCACGAAGAAAACCTCAACGTTAAAGTGTAGGAACGTGTCCTTTACTGAGAAAACTGGTCCTCAATAAGTTGATTTGTGTTACTAGTAACTAGTAACTAATTCGACGGCGCCCATGTTAATTCTCATAAGGTATAAAAACACCTGTACAGCTAACTAGGGAAAGTTGCCAAATATAGATTTCCGCAGACAGGCAAGCGTCGTATGGGGCAGTGCCTTTTTCTAGAATGGGAGTTGTAGGTAGAAGCACGTGGCCTTGCATTGGCACGTAAATGCAAAATTATTGTTGTAACCATTGTTTGTATTATTATAACACGCTTAAGTGTTATACGCGCATCGTTTTGTCAGAATACATTGCTGTTGCAAAGAGGCAGCTCATAAAAACAACAAATTCCACTAAGAGACTGGACGTCTTTCACGGCAAGAAGAGCTGGAAACAAAATGCAGATCGTGAGCACAAGGTTCAATCAAGTTGGAAAAAAAGTAATTTTTTTTAAAGAAGTTTGTTTTGGTAATGTGTCAGGTTTACTGATTAATCTAAACACATGCTAGTGTGTCGCCGCCAAGTAAACGATCGGCCAAGAAAATGAGATTAATTGTGATGGAGTAAGCAATTCCAGTCTCACTGCGTAGATTATCGTTAACCTCGGAAGGAGAAACTCAAGGGGGGTGCGCTGATTAAGTGAGCGAAGCGAAAGAAAATCAGTGTTTGTTAGCCAGTGTACGCAGAAATGTGACTGAAGAAACTCAAGCATGTGAAACATGGACATACACTAAACCAAACCGCGTTAATTTGGCTAATGTAATGGCCAATTGGGCATTGGCAAATGTGAAAATTAACAATGTGAAAATATATAGACATAAAATTCTTCAAGAAAAAGGTACAGATGACGATAAATCAAAACTGGTATCAGAGAATCCGCCAAGTCTCCAAATATCATTCGACCAGGCAAAGGCTGCCAATGTTAATTCTATTAGCAAATTTAATCGCATAGAATAATAAATACTTTGGACGTTTAATGAAAACTTGAAAATTGCTACGCCGAGTAGCAATGTTCTAGTTTTTCATTTAACTTTGAACTATTAGTCAGTGCGATCAACTTGGCTAGTAGGATTAACCTTTGTGGCCTTTCCCAGGTTGAGTGATATCACTACTTTCAATGGCTGACCCTTTTTGGAAACTTGGCGGCTTCTCTTATACCAGTTTTGGTTTTGTGTGGATCCTTCTTATCTCAATGGTTTAGTCCTGGATCCTTCTTTGGTCGGAAACCTACCTTTAAAGTTTGTTGACTACGCATAAATATGCAGCGTATTTTGATAAATTACCAGGTGAAAAGCTCGGAACATAAATTACTGCCTTAGCACTTTGATGTTTATGGCCGCTGGCGTTTTAGGAGATCTCTTGCGGACATAAAGACGCTTCTAAGAACGAATTAGAAAATCCACCATCACGGACGTGCTTCGCCCCACGCATACATAATGAGAGACTGCTTTTGGTACTAAGCCAAATCAAGAAGTTGCATTATGAATGAACCGTCTTAGTCGTGTTAACCATTTTTTTTTGGCATTGTTTGGCGCAAAAAATTCAACTGTTATCGAAATTCTACCTAACCCCTTTTTGCGTCAATTTCCTCACACTTTTTAGTTGTAAGAAACTGTAGGCCGTTTGTAGAAAGCAAAAGGAACTACCCCAGAAAGGAAACATCTGCTTCCTTCACTTAAAGGCGATTTACAGTAAAATAACCCCTGAAAATACAAGAGTTTATTATGTGCGCAGCGTATCTTGAGTCCTGCAGTTATTTATTACCGGCTACGTCTTCCTGGAGGAAGCGGCTTTAATCGAAGGCCGCCATTATTTTTGTAACCATCTTGGATATCAACAAGGCACTCTGCTACCAAAAACATACAATCGATTATCTGTGTTCGTTCTGGGGCGAACTCAAGATAGGTCGCGGATTGACGTATTGACTCCGTCGTATTGACGTATTGAAACGTCGTATTGACTCCGCGGGACTAGCTTCTGGAGCCTGTCGTTGAGCTAACTGCATGGTGCACTGGATGAAACTGGAGGTAAAAAAAACAACGTCTTAAGTCAAGCAGATGCTATGAGAGCGGCTTTTCTGTATTTCTGCGAGAAGCACTTTGCTTTTTTTGAGTCAACGGTGTCGTCTTCATATTTTCCTTTTTGAAAAACATCATTAACGTCACCAAGAGTGGGCTGTGAGGCAGCCTCGTTGACGAAAACTTGAGTAGTGGTGTCCCTACCACCTGGTTGTTATTGACCGGGGTGACTCTACCAAAGATGTCTATTCAACCAATCGTGATATTTACATCTTTAAGTCTTCCAAAATACAGGATTATAAAGCAAAAAAGAAATAAAGAGAATTTTTGGTACACAGCCAGCCAGCTCGAGAATTATGAATGTGCTGTCATGGCCAGAGTAAGAGGGAGGTGAAGTTAAATCGATGCAAGTCGCCTACCTGCTGGGTTAGACAGTTTGCTTAAAGCACGCAACACGGCGCCAAAGGGGAGGAAAAAGGAAAGGAAAGAAGAGGCGCCAAACTGCGAATAAGAAAAGAGTATCTATCTACCTGGGTTCCGTGTCGAAATCGATGACCCGTTCATTGAGTTGCCAACTCAGTTGCACTGGGGGGTCTCCACGCACTTGACAGATGAGTGCGGCATCTGACCCGCGTTTAATGGTCTGGTGGCGATACTTGACGTCGAATTTGACGGGCACTGCAATCACAAGAGAAAGAACAGGACGATCAATGACCAAAATCGAAAAGGGTAAAAAAAATATCGACTTTTTTTGGGTTCTTTGATTTGACTAACTCAAACATATTGATCTCCTAAAGGGGACAAGGTTCGAACTTCGTAAGCATTTGTTACATAATGCATTATTTTTCTGGCAACTGGTGAAGAATTTTGTTATAGATCAGGTGCCTAAAAAGACATCGTGCACGGTACATTAATTATTATTAAATCAAAAACTTAATAAACTAGATTGAGAATAACTTAAATTGGTGGTTGCAGGGTACAAGTAAAATGGGGCCTCCTGACCGGCAAAAAAAACCACATACGCAAACAAGGTCGCGATTTTAATTTTCAACCGGTTAACTTCCGGTCTTGGTCACAATAAAAATGATTACCGATTATAAAAACATCAAAATGGTGCTGAAACAACACGAGCAGCCACTCTGAGCTCCACCATTTTGAAAGCGACTTCACTTTCAAAATGGTGGAGCTCAGAATGGCTGCTCCTGTTGTTTCAGCACCATTTTGATGTTTTTATAATCTGTGATCATTTTTATTGTGACCAAAACCGGAAATTAAAAGGTTGAAAATTAAAATCGTGACCTTGTCCACCATATAAATCGGGCCTCCCATTTATATGTCCCAGTTTTCATACGTAATATCCAACGAGCTAAGGAAATTATGAGGAATAGTTTGGTCCCTGTAAACTCACAAGTGCTATTTCGGCAGAAATTAGTTTCATAAGTGCGAAGCACAAGGGAAATTATCTGCCAATAAATAGCACGACTGAGTTTAACGACCCGAAACATAGTAGTGAAAAAAATTTAATAATTTCCAACAGCTCGCGGGATATTTAGTTAGAGAATTTTTCGTTATTTTCATTATTCTTCACTTGAAATTATGCAGAATTAACAAAAAAAATTGATTTTAATTTAATTTTTAGTTTAATTCTTTATTATATTTTTTTTTTATTAATATTAATAATTTATATTTTATTAATTTATAATTATTCACTTATAACTTAATAATTATTATTATTTAAGAATAATTAATTATTAGTCTATTATTAAGACGATTTGTTGATACATTTTTTTGTGTAATATAACGGCGCTCTGTACTGGTTGCTAGGTTACGTGATCGGCTGTTAGGCCTAACCATTGATGAGAAAGTTAACACTAGATATCGCATCTTACTTCTTTCAGTTCTCCGCGGGGCCCTAGTGGTAGTTGTGGCTACTACTACCTCTGCTAATGTATTGCCTTTGTGCAGCTTCGAAGGCAAAACATTAGCAGAGGTATAGTTGCTAGTAGTCGGAACTACCGCTAGGGTCCCGCGTATAGGACTGAAAGAAGTAAGATGTTGTATCTGCTTAACTTTCTAATCTATGGCCTAACGTTACAGAAAATTGAAAGCAGTAGCCGTTGGTGTGTGATGACTAGTGTTGCTAGGCAATGCAAACGAAAGATACCCATCGTATTTCGAAAGAAAGGCCTTCAGGATTGTTTATGGTAGGAAAACACATATTTTTTATTTGAAATTAATGCAACAAACGTTTCGTAACGTGTCGACGTTGTAACGTTTTACGCGAGTTCCACCCAAAAGGCTGCGTCTGTTTAAAATAGCTTCGGCCGTGGTTTGCATTACAGTGCGTTGATCAATGAAACTACAGTAAGGATAATCCTTTACTGATTTAGTTTTTAATTTGGCCAAAAAACACCGACTTACGGTGATAACACTACAGTAGCTTTCGAAAGCTAGGCCTACTGAAGTGTTATCATTGTTAAGTCGGTTGTGATAGGACGAATTTAGTGCACGATCAAAAGAACAAATTTCTGCCCAGGAAATTCACATTTTAATGTCTTCTTATTCGTTTTGCTGGGAAGAAAACCTGTAGTGTGTATAATCGTGTAGAATTGGTTGCATCATTACTTCGTTGACGTTATCTTGCTTTTATTTAGGTTCTTCTTCGGGCAATGCCGACCGGATCGGTCGTATTTTTAAAATCTCAATGGACCCTATACAGGGTGTTCGGAAATTGGTGTCAAATATTTTGAGGGTCCGCTGTGTGATCAAAGATAAGAAGAAAAAGTCCTATAAACATGGGTCCGGAAATGCACCAGTCTTTAGTTACATCCCCCCAGGTTTGGGGTAAACAGTTCTTAAATACCTCGTAATGATTCACCGTTTCCATTCCAAACTCAGGATATGTGCCATATCATACCTGGTATTTCAGTACTTCATAATACAGTATTGGGTCGCACAACTTATCAGAGGGAGAGGTAA
>JAHWFP010169277.1:6626-32198 GCA_023313725.1 Lithobius niger
GCTGTGTTGATTTGCATTGAAAAGCCATGAGTTGCCATGAGATTTTCCAACTTCTCAATGTCGTATTTTTCGGAATTATCTTGAGTTTCTTTTAGTAAGTTGAAATTGAGATCACCAATAACAATATAATTAACAGTGTTGCTATTTTTCTTAGACTTAAGGTGCACCTTTAGTTCACTTAAGAACTTTTGTCTGCTTGAGGATGGGTGTCTATAAATTGCCATGATATTAAAGATCTGTTCCTCCCATCCAAGGGTGATGTCAAGTGCTTCGTTGTTAGCCAAGATAAGTTTTTCAGAGTGGATAATGTTAAAATGTTTTTTAACAAAAACCATGATTCCACCTCCTCTTCTGTTATTTCTGCAATTAGCGATTTGATAGAAGTTCTCGATGTGGTAAAAAGGCAGCTCCTCATCTTTGATATTGATTTCATTAAGCACAAGAAAATCCCAGTTTATTTTACTATTGTGGATATCAATTAAGAATTCATCCCAATGGGTTCTACAACTTCGTATATTTAGTTGAATTCCTCTTAAATTTTTTTTTCGCTATCTGAAAAAAATTTAGTCTTTAGCACATTCAAGTTGTCAACTATTTCATTCACAGAGTCGTCTTCTTCCATTTCTTCCTTTTCGGCATTATATTCCATTGTTGTTACTTGTTTTTATCAGTTTTATCCTGTGTTCGAGGTCTTCTTCGTTTCGGATTAAAGTTACGGTTTTTTCTTGCTCATTCTTTCTGATGTGAATTTTTCCATCCTTAATCCAAATAAATTTGTATTCATTTTTCAGATTATTTTTTGTTTTCCAGAGGAGAGATTTATAGAAGGGCGTTAGGTGTTCATTTACGTATATTTTTTCAGAGTTGCCATTTCCGAAAATGTCGTCGTTGGTGATTCTTCCTTTTTTTCCAGTTAGCCACTCATCTCTGTAGTTTCTGCTCTTGAATTGTATCACAATAGGCTGCGGTTTATCTTTATTTTTGGATGGGATTCTGTGCACTCGTTCTATCTGATGGTCATTGTAGCATTGCAGCTGTAGACCGTCCACTATCCGGTGTATTGTGTCTTTGATGTCTTCGTTTTTTTCCATTTCGACTCCAAAAATTTCCAGATTTCTGTTTCGGTTATATTGGTCGCTTTCATTTTGACTATTTTTAATTTCGTCCACTTTCGACTCTAATGATTGTGTGTCAGATTTACTCCTGCAAAGTTTGTTCATCTTTTCTTCCAGTGTTTGCAAGCGTTTCTTGATTTCAGCATTTTCTTTTTTGATTTCACTATTTTCTTTTCTGATGTCTTCATACTGTTTTTCAATAAATTTCATACTTTTTAGGACTTCATTGACCTTTATTTCAATTCTTTCGAGTGGGTCCTTTTTTGTTTCGCTGTCGTTTTCACTTCCGGTTCCGTCTTCTTCATTATTTGCGTCTTTTTGTTTATTTAATTCCTCCTCGCCCTCTTCCCCGTTTACGGAGTTGAGTCTACTTTTCTTACACTTCTTACAGCCCCATTCCTCTTTCTTTTTTTTCCCCATGGCTTTGATTGTAGTAGCTGCAAGGCCCGTACATTTATGGTGATATTTTTCCTTACATATACAACAGCAGAGGACCTCACCTTCGTTGGAAGTAAAACAGTTTTGACATTCATTGCATCGCGACATTTCAGAGTAAAAAATCCGTCGGGATAAACAAAAAATGCCACGGTATTAAATGACGCGGTAGTCTCAAGTGACGTTTTGCGTGTTTCTTAGTAAATGACGTAGTGTTCGCATATGTCGTAGCACAGAAAAATAGGGCGATGCGGACGCACTGTAAATGGATTCGTCTGCGAACTTGAATCGGCCAAAGTGAAAATTAAAAGGTCTGAAATTAGCACCTGTATGCCACTTACAGGTTCGATACTGGTCTCCTATTGAGCACTAATAGTTTGCTGACCTGATTCAGTGTACCAATCCAGCGGATTACTGTTGTATTTAGTTGAATCCATGTCGAAACTGGAGCGGTTTTCATCGTCCGAGCCTACTCATCAGCCCTGAACCTATATAATTAATTAACAATAATAATAATAATAATAATAATAATAATAATAATAATAATAATTATAAGGTCTACTACCCACAAGAAACAAGATAAAAGGAATAGGAAGGGAAATTTTCATTCCACTTGCACCAGTCTAAGTTATTAAGTTTAAACCAAAATAAAATACAATAACGATTAAAAACATTTCATAAATTGTGATAGATCCACCTTTTTAAGACCTCGCTTAAAACACCTCAGATTCCCAGCTTCGATCAACTAAGGGGGTAGGCTATTCCATGTGCCAACAACCCTATTAAAGAAGAAATTTTTCTTCTTTGTTGTAGGTACCGTCAATTTAAGACGGTCGCCCCTGGTGAACGTATTTCCTCGCACCACAAAGTAAAGCTTAGGGTCCACGTCAATAAACCCCCCTCAGCATGGAGAAAATAACGCAGAGATCAGCCACCAGCCGTCTACGTTCCAATGATTCGAGGTGTAAATGTGATAATCGTTGCGCATACGTCATGTTTCTTCAACCACGCAAGTACTTTGTGAAGGATCTCTGCACCGTCTCAACTAGTTTGATGTCCTTCACAAGGTACGGAGATCAAACTGGACTAGCGTACTCCATAATTGGTCACACATATGCAATCAATGCCCTAATCAGAGTCGTTTCGTCCCCCGATACAAAACACCGCCTAATAAGATAGCCAGTTTGTTTTGCTCTTGCCGTAATAGGCGAGTAAATACAGGCTAGAAAAAGGGTTAACCCACTACAAATTGCAACAAAAGATTTTAAGGTTGTTCCTGACTAAAAAAAAGCGTGCTGAATTCGAAAAAAAATTGTTTTCGACGCTATCTGCTGCCGTTTTCCTGGAGAAATAGGCTTCATTTGCATGTTATAGTTAAACAAATGCATTCAATACATATATGGAAATACGAAGAGAATATTAATATACCTTGCATTTGAAGGGCAGTTCGTTTCTGGAACATACTCAAAAGGATGTGCACTTTAAAATTCCGAACGGCTGAAAATCCTGAGCATTAAAGATGGCGACCAAAATGGAGCCCAATGTTTACTCAGTTTTAGTCATTTTGGCCTATTACACAAGAACCTTTAGAGTTAACCAAAAACGGTTTGGATATAAGTTGTTTACAATAATGTAATCTACAATGTAGGTCCCATACCTTTTTTCCACATATCACAGCTATTGAGAAAAACGGTCATGTTGGGCCGTTTTCGGCCATTTTGGCTAATTTAATGCTTATAGTTGTCTAAATTTGTGAATACAACTTAAATTTTCAATTGATGTTGCGTCGTTTATAATTCAGGTGGATGACTCCGACCAGAGTCATTCAAAAGCTGGGACTCTCTTCTTTGAATCAAGGGCAATGAAAAGGCTTTACCACTATTAGGGACCGAACCACGCCTGTTTTACTATATAGGGGCTGGATTAACAGTTACCATTCAAAATAAAGACAGATGCAACCCTATTTACGTTTCATTTCGGACTTAATATGTCAGACTGACAGAGCGGGGAATCGAACCCACGACCTTTGAAACCAAAGGATGAGGTCCTACCGCTGAGCCATACTGACACGGCTAAAGGAAACGTCGCATTTCCTTTTGGCCGTGTCAGTATGGCTCAACTGTAGGACTCGGCCTCTGGTTTCAAAGGCCATGGGTTCGATTCCCCCGCTCAGGCAGAGTGACGTACAAGTCCTAAAGGCAACGTAAATAGGTTTTCATAAACAGGTTTGCATTTACGTTGCCTTTTGGACTTATATGTCAAGAATGTTTCAGTGGGAAATCGAACCTACGACCTTTGAATCCAAAGGCCGACGTCCTGCCGCTGAGCCATACTGACAAAGCCAAAAGGATACATCCATAGGCAGCATTTCCTTTTGGCCGTGTCAATATGGCTCAGCGGTAGTACCTCTGCCTTTGGTTTCAAAGGTCGTGGGTTCGATTCCACTGCTCAGGTAAAGTGACGTATAAGTCCTAAAGGCAACGAAAATAGGTTTGCGTAAAAAGGTGTGCATATATGTTGCCTTTTGGACTTGTATGTCAAGAATGACTGAGTGGGGAATTGATCCCATGACCTTTGAAACCAATTAGGCCCAAGTCCTACCGCTAGGCCATACTGACAGGGCCAAAAGGAAACGTCCATAGGCAGTGTTTTCTTTTGGCTGTGTCAGTATGGCTCAGCAGTAGACCTCGGCCTTTAGTTTCAAAGGTCGTGAGCTTGATTCCCAACTCAGGCAGTCTGACACATAAGTCCAAAAGGCAACGTAAATATGTTTGCATCTGTATTTATTTAACTCTTGTTGAGCCTTTGTCTTTCTGTGTTTAATACCGTTCAAAGGTTGAAAATGAGCAAACAATTGAACGGTAACTGTGATATCAGCCCATAGTAAAACAGGCGTGGCTAGGTCCCTAACAGTGGTAAACCCTTTTCATTACTCTTGATTCAAAGGTGACATTCCCACCTTACGAATAAACCTAATTGGAGTCATTCATCTAAATTATAACCGTCATAAGAGCAGTTTAAATTTGAAAATGAGCGAAAAATTAAATGGTAATTGTGATACCAGCCCCTAGTAAAGTAGGCGTAGCTCGGTCCCTAATAGTGATTGACCCTTTTGATTACCCATGATTCAAAGAAGACATTCCCACCCTTCAAATAAATCTAATTGGAGTCATTCATCTAAATTACAACCGCTACAGAAGCAGTTTAAAGATGAAAATGAGTAAAAAATTGAACGGTAACTGTGCTACCAGCCCCTAGTAAAACAGGCGTGGAAACATTCCTAATGGTGATAGATTATTTTCATTGCACTTGATTCAAAGAAGATATTTCCATCTTTCGAATAAACCTATTTGGAGTCATTCATATAAATTATTACCGTCGCAAGAGCAGTTTAAAGTTGAAAATAAGTGAAAAATTGAATGGTAACTGTGCTACTGGCCCGTTGTAAAACAGGCGTGGATCGGTCCCTAATAGTGGTAGACCTTTTCTTTCCCCTTGAAACAAAGAAGGTATTACCATTCTTTCGAATAAACCTATTTGGAGTCATTCATTTAAGTTATAAGCGTCACAATAGCAGTTTAAAGTTGAAAATGAGCAAAAATTGAATGGAACTGTGCTACTGGCCCCTGGTAAAACGTGCGTGGCTCGTTCCCTAAAGTATTAGACCTTTTTCCGTGCCCTTTATTCAAAGAAGACATTCCCACCTTTCGAGTGCCTATTTGGAGTCATCCATCTAAATTAGAAACGTCACAAGAGCAGTTTAAAGCTGAAAATAAGCGAACAATTTAACCCTAACTGTGATACCAGCCACTAGTAAAACGGGCGTGGCTCGGTCCCTAATAGTGGTAAACCCTTTTCATTACCCTTTATTCAAAGAAGACATTCCCACCCGTAGATATAAACAACTGATATACAAACTGCTTTTGTGTAACACTAACGGCTCTTGCATAATAGGTTAAATGGCAACAAATTGAGTAATAGTTGGGCACCATTTTGGTCGCCATCTTTAATTCTCAAGGTTTACAGCTTGTCACCCATTAGAATCTTATAGTGCACATCGTTTTGAGTAGGTGCAAGCAAAAAACTACCCTCACAATGTAAGGTACACTACAATTACCTTCGTATTTCCATGTATGTTTTACATGCATTTTTTAGCTTTAATATTCAAATTAAGCCTATTTTATTCCAGGAAAACGGCAGCAGATTGCTTGGATAACAATTTTTTTTTCGAATTCAGCACGCTTTTTCTAGTTAGGAACAACCATGCAACCTTTATTTCCAATTTGTGGCGGGTTAAGTTACGGATTTATTGGCCTATAATATGATTGCAGTGGTTATTAAATTTGAGATTACCTGAAATATGAACTCCAAGATCTTTGATAGTTTGCTTAGTTTCCAGAGTTTATGTTATTTATATCATACATAAAGTTTCCATTATTTCGACCCAGAGGTAGTGTAATACATTTACTGATATTTATGGGCAATTCCCATGTATTTGACCAATTGTAGATAGTGTTCATCTCACGCTGCAAAGTTTCATTGTCATAATCGCTTTCTACGCTACCATAAAGTTTTATATCATCCGCAAACTTTGGCATTCGAATACCACTGCTATCATTCCGAAGATCTGAAATGAAAATCATGAATAGGAACGGACCAATTACAGAACCCTGTGGTGCACCACTGGTAACCTTACCAACGTCCGAAAGTGATTCTCCTACCGATACTCTTTACATCCTATTTGCCAGAAAATCTTTTATCCAATTAAAAGGTTGTTGAACATCTCTGTAATGTGTGGTGCAGTGGCAACCCAGGCCACTGAACTGTGACTGAGGTTGGTGCTAATGTCCTTGCTGTCGACGCGCCATTAAGCCTCAATCCTCTCTAATTATTTTAGTTAACTTTCATTATTCAGCAGCACCATTTCTTCTTAACTTTAATTGTTTTAAAAGTAGCATCGAATAGTAGAATATGTCGGCCAGTAAGCTTTAGTAGTAAGATAAGTGTACGTAGTACCATCACTTCCGGTCATGTGACCACCACCGCCATCTTGGATTATGACGTCACTTCCGGTTTATGACGTCACTTCCGGTTTTTGACGTAAATTTCCGGTATTTTAACGTACTAACACGTACTACTAACACACCGGAAATGCCACCATCTTGGATCCGCCATATTGGATCTATGACGTCACAAACCGGAAATGACGTCAAAAACCAGAAATGACGTCAAAAAATGCATTTTTCACCCGGAAATGACGTCACAATTAAGTGTTTTACCCACCCAACATGATTTACCCTTCCTACCCCAATTTACCCCTCTATACCCCTCTCATATATTGAAAACCCAAGAAACTACTCGAAGGTATTAGATATCCTCCTTAGGTATTCGTTTTCACCAAAGAGAAATAGTCAATGAACATTAAATCGTTACGTCGTTCTTTTTGTGTCAAACGGTTTGCAGTTGAGTTGCACACACTATGTTCCTTTAAGATCACTCGTACAAGAGCGACAACCAGTTTCCCCACATAATTAGCATTGAAAGTGAAACCTTGAGTCATGAGTCACGCACGAACAGAAGGGGAAAAAAAAGGAAAAACAACTTTGCTTATTAACAAAACCAGTTCGTGATCGTAAAATTAGACCTAGTGTGTCGTCTAACGTGTCTACAACGGAAGAAGATAAAAACAAAAACTAGCTAGCCTTGAGTCATGTTTCAACTCGTCTACAAAATATGATCGTGTAAAAATAAAACTAGTCCATTATCTCAATTAAAGCTGAATTATAATAGAAAAAATGTCCGGTCCGTGCAAATTTTCTAAGTCCTACTTTACGAATAAATTGGGCATGGATTTGTGGTAAGTTCATTAAAAATACCTAACAGTGAAGTCTAATTGACTTCACTCGTTAGGAAGGAATAATCTAATTCCTTCCTAACAGAGCTAGATAGGCTGTGTTTTTGCGCGGGTATGTGTTTATATAGAGGAAGGGATCGAATTCACCAACTTCTAAAAGGTGGTGACAACCCTTCTGGACCATTTAGAAAATTTGAAAATTTAGGAAAGTACAAAAAAAAAATGGTCCAGGCACGCATTTAAGAAAAATGTTATTAAAAATTTTGAAGATAAAAAGCAAATTTTGAGCAAATTTGGAAAAGAATCAAATTTTGTAAAGTAAAATTACTGCTTAATGTTTCTGTAAAAAATAGTTTGTGTATGGAAAGGGGAGAGGAGGACTGTGGGACAATTTTTGTCCCTTGATTCAGTGCTGTACCAGGACGAGAAATACGTCTCTTTAACATTTCAGTGTTGTGGGCTTTATTTATTAAATAACCTATGTTCCACACAAATTTTTTTTGTGGTACTTTTTTTTTATTTATTATAAAAACAAAACAACACTTCAATGTAAATTAGCCGCACTCTTCGTCCAGATACAGTTCACATATAAAATTTTATTCAAAAATACTGTTCAAAAATTCAAAAAAAATCTTCTTCGACTACTTCATTAGGTAGAAATTCGACTCGTAACCTAAGAAACGAAAAAAAAAAAAAAAAAAAAGTGGATTAATAAGAAAAGTAATTCAAAAGAAAAATAAACGTCTTACAAACAATAACAAATACACTAAACAAACGAACAAGCAGTAACATACCAATTGAACAAAACGTTAAAACATCTTCAGTGCTCATTTCTGCAACATAAATAGTACCCAAATTAACACGAAATAAAACAAAATTACCTTATAACATCAAATTGTCAATGTGGGTACTTACACTGTATTTAACCACTAGTGGGAGTTGGTCTCAAATTTTGTCTCGTTGTTCGTAGAATGGAGGATGAAAAACGTACGACTTTGCGAGTTGGTGGGGGATCAGTTGGAGGGGGAGGGAAGCTAAAACTAGTCTCCTTTCTATTACCTGTGGTCGTCGTTTCAAGTTCTGGGACGGAGGAGGTGGTAAAACGAATGAGTCTTCCCTTGTCACTGGCAGAAATGAAGAATGCTGAGTACTAGGCATTGTTGGTGGATTTCGTGTGGGAAGAGGGGGTGACATAGGTCTTGTCGACAGTGCTACTAAGGGTATTTCATATCCATCAGGTCCCACAGTCGGAGACAGAGGAGCGTAACCTCCAGTAGATGGTTGGATATTGCGATTTGACTGCCTCGGAGCCAAACTACTCAATATCACATAGGCCAACAATCCACAGCACACCCCAAATACAAGAGCGAACACTATGTTGAGTGCAAGACTCACCATGGCTAACAGCTGAATGACTAACTCTCAAACCGAACCAAATGCTCGTTTTATTGTTTTAGATTCCTCCACCAAACCCCACCAATCACACATCGTGTGAACTAAAATAGTCCCGAATGGACTTTGTGAAGACACCTACGTCACCAGTTATTGAGATGAGCCCATAGACAAAACAAAAATGTCACTTACCTTTAAGTGCCACACATCACGCAGTGCCCACACTCTAAACATGCAAGGGCCGAGACAGCCTCTACCACATCACTAACGATGTGGAGGCCCATGGGTAGGGTGACGTGACACTGCAAGCAGACAGAACGAATAACAACAAAACGAAATACAACACAAGCTCATAACGAAAATAAAAAGACACGTTAACATGAACAAAACGAAAAATAAAATAATCGAAAAACTACCGTTGTGCACACAATCGTATGGCGGATGGCAAAGACCGTCTGTCCCGCCAAAGACGCCTAGAAAAAAAAATATAGAAGATACACCAACAGCACAAAATAGAAAAAAAAGTAGAAAATTCCCTAAAAATACCTCAACAACGTCCCACAAAGTTTGGGGCATCATCAGCCCCTCATCAGGGGCGAAGCATTCGTCCCCGTGCTAAGAAACACAGAAAAATAAAGATTATGATAAGTCATCAACCAAAGGAACAATTCGTTTTTAAATTCACTCACCATACATCTCAATACAAATTCCGTAAAAGTCAATTTGCACAACGCTGGATGGGTTGGCACGACCATTTTCCTGCGTTGGCAAACTGTAAATGAGACGCACACTAACCAATATTCAGTTTCATACCAAGAGACCCTAGGGCATAATTTTCTGACTAGTTTCTCAAGTAGAAAAAAAAGAGATCATGAAGACGTGCACAAAACGAGGCCAACCAATTGTAGTTAAGCCTTCAGGGACGAAACCTCTGCTTCTGACGTAGTAGACGGGAAAATAGACCATTTAGTTAAAAAAAACAAGGTTACCTGTTCCTATCTATGACGTCAGAAATGCAGAAATTGTCCCCTCCCACACAACACGTCAGAAGCGTAACAACCTTGTCCCTGCTATAAAGCCCCCTCAGATCCGTGTAAAATTTGTCACAAACAAATTATCAAAAGGCCAGTCAAGTCGTCCTCTTCAGCTCTCGAGGTAAGCCGTTGTTTTCTCTCTTTTTTAGCTTTTATGCGACACATTACTCGTGTAGAATTTCAAGTTTTTCATTTCTTCCATTACAGAAATTAAGAAAGGTATTTTAAAATGGGTGAATATCACGATTTCATGCAGTTGAACTTTTTGATTTAGGGGGCACGCATAAATTGTTGGTTACTGTTCCCAATAGTTCGTTACACGTTCAGATACGACGGTACGAAATAACGGAGGAAGGTTTGATACATTTATTGAACGGTGTAATAATTCCCTTGCACGATTGGAACCGGTTCTGCGAATGAATGACTGCGTGGCAATACTTAACGAATGTACCTTTAACTTTGTACCAGTCTGAGAATCTGAAAATTTATGTTTCTTGTCCTACTGGATACGTCACTTTCGAAACACAAGATCATAACGGTTGTATAGTGATGTCTGAAGAACAATTTAACAATCTTGCACGTGCCGTGAAGCGTGTAAACAGGTGGTTAGTTAGTAGTTTAGATGTTCATTTTCAATTTGCTTAAATTTGACTTGTTTATGTTTTCTCTTATTTGCCGTAGAAAACGAGACAAAAAAAAGAAGAATGGGTGAATTTGTATTTTTATTTTTAAAGAAACATTGACAGCGTTACCCGGCTTTTCCCTGCATTTGTCCCTCACGTTTGGCGATGCCATCGGGGACCATTGTGGTCCCTGGTAGGTCTAACCTTGGTGGTAAGGCATTCGTGACCCCAACCCCATACCTTCAACCCTTCCACTGCTGCCGAGTCATCGTCCTAGTTTAAAACTTTTCACTGTCAAACTTTTATAATTTGATATTTTTTTAGTTTTTTTAGTTTTAACATCGGACGGCAGTCAGTGACGACCCAGTCCTTGTTGCTCCGGTTGCGTTTGCAACAAACCTATATTAATATTAATAATATTAATATTGAATTTGGGTGGGAATATGCTCTTTAAAATAAATTATTCCACCTCCCTCGTTCAAATCACTCATTTTTCGGTAACTGGAGGGAAATACATCATTCAAGAGGGGCAAGGTTTCTCAATTTCATTGAAAGAATGGTCTAAAATTGAACCAATGTTGGCCTCTTTTGAGGAAGACGCATTAATAAATATAGCAGGCATGCCAACTTTGTTGTAATATTCGAAAGAAGCGCTCATAACTCTTTCTGACAAATTTATTTTCTTTTCCGAAAATGGTTTGATTACGTTAAGCCCTCACCAGTTAAAAATATTAAAAGAAAACGTAGACCTTGATTTTGATTAGAACACTTTACTGTCAATTTCGCACAAAAATAATTTCTTTCATTCTGTTTTTCTTTCTTTTAGTGATATTTTGTGTGCGTTTGTGTATGGCGAATCCTTTATTACCAATCAAACCTAAACATTCAGTTCATCTTGGTCAAAACTTTTTTGTCCAAGTATCTGAATTCAATAATAGCCTTAAAGTCCATTTGCGTCGTTACACTCAGAACCCTGTAGGCTATACAGCATCTCAATATGGAATTTCATTAAGCCCCGAGGATTTTTATAACATCAGTGCCCTATTCGAAAGTTGGGTTCCAATAACGGAACAAGAAATTCCTCAAGCAATTTTGATCGACACGCCAAAGTGCACCGTCACGTGTTATTATTCACATGCGTTGAATAGAAATATCATCAACTTTGCCAACGTGTATCGAAAATCGATCGATCTAAACGTTGATCAGTTCAAGGTCCTAACCGAAAGCATAGACCAGATTCACGAATGGATCAGAATGTTGAGCAGCCAACAGTAAATATTTTTAACAGAAAACTAGACTATATCGTGACGTGTAATGCTGTTACTATTCACAGGCTGTATTATATTAAAGAAATTTCGATTGTGGGTCGTGACCTTAAACAACATTTTATTGTCAAAATTCCTAAATACAGATTCCTAAATACAGATTCCGACTTTACTGAGAAAGAAAAAAAAACTATTAGTTACTGTGAAAGGTTCATCTTTCAACAAGAACTCAAAAACGGTCCATTAGACAGACCTCTTTTTATTATCACCAACGAAATAAAACGGTTACAATGTCTAAGTCCCGGAACCACATTTTTCGTTAAAGGTGATAATAAATTAAAAGAATATTTGGAAAAAAAAATGCATCGTCACGACTGAAAATCTACCCACTAATACGCCATTGGCTCCATCATATTGCGAGATGGAGCGATACAATTTTTGCCCGAATCATGTAGCTGCAGCCTGTAGTTTCTTTAAGGCAAAATTTTATTTCAAATTTATATCCCGAAGCTAAATTTCCCACCCATATAAAATACCTTTCACCTACCACCCCACCATCACAACGCACAGCACTCACCATGGACCAACACGTCTCCTCACCCGTCTCTCCACCGTCAATTGCGCAACATTTCGACGAGGGAGCAGCTCCCTCCGTCCAGCCACCACGACCAGCCGACTCTGGCATCGTCCGCCCGCCACAACCAGCCGACTCAACCGTCCACCCGATGAAGGGTACGTTACCCACTGAGCCACATCCAGAACTCCCCACTCTTGCTGCTCAACAGCCGCCTACGCCGGCCGGGGAAAGCAAGTGCCGTTCCACACGTTGGCTCAAGCGTAGGAAACTCACGCCTAAGCAACCCAAGGTAGGCGAATTATACCATTGTTACGCCATTGTGAAACAATCAGCTCACGGACAGATAGATAAAGGGATGATGTATAATTGTCTGTCAATATTCGAACACGAATTTGATTTACAAGGGTTTTGCGTCGGTGCAACAACTGACGCGATTAACTGTTATTTACGTTTTTCAAGACCAGTCAACATGGACGTGGTGTTAGGATTAATAGCTACGGAATGGACGAATCCTACTCACAAGCTAGTGCCTGTGTCTACCAAAACCAAGCAAAAAAACTATCTAACGAACATTTACGAAAACTATCCTCACCCAGTCGAAACGTTGCAGACTGCTGACCATCATTTAGTGCCTTTTGACCTGCTCTTACCGAACTTTCTCGCAAAATATGCAAAAGCTCCGTTGGATTTAGGCGACGCCTTTTTAGTAAAGTACGCCCCAAACTTCCCTTACGTTGCGGCTCGAATCGCGAATGTAGAAGCTCAGTACTCGCTGCCCAAAAACGAGATTGAAAAGTAACTAAGTTGCTTAAATAAAAATAAAATATTTGAGATGTAAAATACTATTTTATTTCCTAAACACCTCCATCATTCTCTATTCCATGTAAGAAAAATTTAATATACAGTTCAAATTATTTTTCGTTAAAGGTACATCCCTCCTCCTATAAAAAGCCAACCATCCATTACCGATCCCTCAAAACCAGTCATGGATTTGTCCCTAAAGCATCCCTCTAATCAGTTAATAGTGGGTCCCTCTGGAACTGGAAAAACTGAATTAGTTTCTAAATTAATTTTAAATGCCGAAGAAGTGTTTAATCCCGTTCCGACATCCGTGACGATTTGCTACGGAGCGTGGTAGATTGCTTACGAAACTTTAAAATCCAAGTGCAAACTTCCGATAACCTTTATACAGGGATTCGACAAAGACATTTACGAATCCGTGCCTTCGGGTGCATTACTTTGCTTGGATGATTTGGCGCATTGTTTAAAAATCGAATTACTAAATGATGCCTGGGTTAAAGGGGGACACCACCGTAATTTAACTCAAATATTAATAAGTCATAACTTGTATCAGAAAAATTTACGTACAGTCAACTTAAATACGCATTATTTCTACTTGTTCAAGAACGTACGTGACGTTTCTACATTACGTCACCTGACGGTTCAAATGGGATACGCACCAGCCTTTTTAGTTAACATATATAAGGCAGCTACGATGGGTGGTCATGGGTATTTGTTCTTAGATCTTCGACCCGATACGTCGGACCATTTACGTTTCAGAGGCGATTTGTTCAAAACACCTCTCGTTGTTTACATGCCCATGTCTAAGCAGCGAGTCAAAGACTATCTACCCGTGTTAGCTCTGCTTTCGTCCCGTAAAGTCAAGCCGCACGTGAAAAAAACTCTAATAGCTTGCACAAATATCTAAGATATAATTTGTTCCGTCGCCCTTAATATTCTCAGAGGAAATTTCCCGTTAAATCAAGCTCTAAAGTCCAAATTAAGGAGATACAAGAAAACTCTGCTCGCAATTTCAAGAAAAAACTGTTCACGTGCTAAGAAAACTAAAAACATTACTAAACTCCAAACAGGCGGCTTTTTCCCATTATTAGCTCCGCTCCTGGGCGCCGTCGCAGCACCTTTAATAGACGCAGTGAGTGGAATATTTACCAGATAAACAAAACTAACCTAAACAAACTATGTTTCGACGCATGCAACTAGTGCCTATCGCGGACGAGTCTGCCTCGCTCGCTGCGGCTGCCGGTGTTGGACCACCAACCGTCGCCCCGGGTCCCAACGTCTTGACCAAATCACCTTACGTTCGTCCGTTGGGTAATCTAGACGTTGCCATGCGCGAAGTACTGGCAAACCGTGACATTGACGATTTTTCCAAAGCCAAACTGTACACTCAAACGCTCCAACGTTTTCTAGATATTAACGAAAAATACGTGTCGGAGCCCTTGCGCGTGTTAATGTCCTCGATGGGTGCGGCGACCACACCAGCCAGCTCGCCCGTACCAACGACGCAGCAGACAGCCACACCAGCCGTTAGCAGCACTAGCGTGTTCCCAGCATCCAGTGTAAGTCCTAGCACGTCCCCTACTGCTAGCGCGGGTGCAGCGGCGCAGCATAAGCCGCGCGGGGGGGGAGGTAGCAGCAGCAGCGAGCGCGGCAGCGCCGCAAACGTCGGTATTCGACTGGAGCGATATGGATGATGAAGGAACCAACGCTGACGTTGATAGTAGCGGGGAAAAAGCTCTCGTTGCCGCTCTCCCTTACGACGAACCTACTAAAAAGGATCCTAATGTGTTTTGGGTACCTGATAAATACAGAGGTCGTATAAGGAAATTTTTAGAAGAAGGCAAAGAGCTTTACGACCCGATGGGACAAATCGTGGATCATGAAACTGGTTTAGCTATTCCCGGTTCGAACGTAGTTCAGCTGATACACGGACGAATTTCTGATAATAAATCATTCAGAGAGAAGATGATGCATGCTCTGGGCTGGTCGGTCGTTTCCAGTTTAATTCCCCGGAAGAGTTACTTACGCAGATTTTCCGGTATAATACTGCCTACACCCCCTCCCCTCGTCAGTTCATTACGTTCTTCAACGGACGATGAGCAAATGGCCCGAGGCACCGTCGGCGGGCGCAACAGCAAAAGTAAAAAAAGGCGATCGTCATGGTCGAGCGAGTTTTTTTAATGACATACAAAACACCCATTATTACGATCCTAAAAGTTCCGGTAGCCTGGGGGGTGCGAGACGGCTTCATAAGCGTGCCTCACTCGTCGATTGAAGAATCACGCTCGCTTTTGTTAAACGATGGCTACAATCTCAGGACACGTATGCATTATTTAAGCAAGTAACCAGGTCATTTGAACGAAACCGGATCAGAGTGAAGAACGAGAGAGACACAATTTCGGCCGATTTAGCTGACGTGTCCAACCTCGCGGCGCATAATGACAACTATAATTTTTTATTGGTCGTAATTAATGCCTTCTCGAAGTTCTTGTGGGTTCGTCCAATTAAAAGAAAAGATGCAATTTCAGTTTCTACAGCATTACGTGATATTTTGCTCTATCGACGTGCCTCGAATGTGGAGTTTTTTTTACCAGTGATTCCGGGAGTGAGTTCCAAAACAGAGCCGTAGGACAGCTGCTACGTCAGCACAACATCAAACAGTATACTACACGCAACCAAGAAATTAAATCGAGTATCAGCGAAAGAGTGATACTCACTCAAGACATTGTTAACTCCTACAACAATAGTTATCATTAAAATAATAACCTATATCAGGTTAACGAAGCTAATACCGGTGAAGTTTTCGTTAATCTTTTACGGAGGTGGAGGGTTCCGAACCGGCGATCCGGTGAGACTGGCTTTGAAAACGCACATTTTCACTCGTGGCTACCATCCAAGATGGACTCAAGAAGTTGCCTACGTCAGTGGTAAAAATCTCAAACATCCCATTACGACCTATACCGTTAAAGACTGGCACGGCGAACCGATTATCGGTACTTTTTACAAGCAAGAATTACAAAAAGTAGCCGAGCCTACATCTTATAAAATTGAAACTGTGCTGAGAACACGCAGGAAACGAGGAGGCGGGACCGAGTATTTGGTTAAATGGGAGGGTTATCCAATGTCCTTTAACACTTGGGTTTCAGACCTAGAACAGTTAAGATAAGTGAGGATATATTTTTAACCCTCCCTAGTAATTCTTCTATGGATATTTTTCCGTATAATACGCTTCAAAAATACATCACTCGGTTGTCAACACCTTTAAATCTGTCCCGTGACTACGAAGTGGCTGTGTGCGAAATTTCGTTTCCAAATAACATAAATCAAGATTCTGCAATTATTTTAAAAAGTGCTGACGAGGAAGCACGGCTCTTGGAGTACAGCTTTACAGAGAGGAAGGAAAGATTGTTGGAGGGAGGCCATATGAGTCCTATCGAAAGCACCGCAATTTTACCTTCAACTAAGGGCACGAAACGATACCCTAGTTACAAGGAATTAATGAACCGTATCAATCTCGACATTCAAGACTTAAAAAAACAATTGCCCGACGGCGATCATATGAAGACTTCCGAGGACCCACGCATCTTGTACGACGAAAGTACACACACGTTTAATATTCGTAATTACGAAGGCGAAGAAACGTACGTCAGGCTTTATTTGGGTCCTAAATTAGCTTCTCGTTTTGGCTTCCCAAAATTTGAAATGCTTCCAGATGTTGTGGAGCACTCCGTTGAAACTTTGGTGCCAGTCATGGAAACGACTAATACTCCCGTGGACAGTATATACGTGTATACAGACCTAATCCAAGCTAATCACGTGGGTGACTACAAAGTTCCCTTATTGAGAATCGTACCGGTTCGTGGTCAACCGGGGAAAGTTTGCAGCATTGAGTTTAATGGGTTGTACTATTTTCCTATTCAAAAAGAAAGTTTTCAATTTATTGAAATTTTGTTAACTGATGATTCTGGGAGACCTATAGAATTCGGTGATTATGGGAGGACGGTGGTTGTCTTGCATCTTCGTAAAAAAAAAGCCTTTTGTAGACTATAAGTAAGCTCGCGCTCCCCCCCTCCCCCGCACACATCGATCGTACATCATGAGAGGCACGTGTCCTTACACGCAGTACTACCTAGACCAGGCGGGTGGGGGTATACCCGTGTACTACGGACGTCACGGAGCCCAAACCGGAAACGGATTGGGGTCAATTTTATCTAGCTTAGGAAGAATAGCTATGCCATTTTTAAAGGGGATAGGCAGCTTCCTAGGACGAACGGCTCTCTCTACTGGCGTCGGTATAGGCTCCGACGTGCTGGGAGGCAAGACGTGGAAAGATGCTTCGCGTGACAAGTTTACGGAAGCTGGACGTGACGTCATGAGCGAAGTTGGAAGAAGATTGCAACAACGAGGGAGTGGTCGTAAGCGTAAAAGAAAAGCTTCAAAAACTAAACCTAAGTGTTGTAAAAAACGAAAAAAGAAAGGGTCGAAGCCTAAAACCATTCTAGATTAAGCCAACCTATATAACTACCTGTCTTTCCCCCTTCAGTGTCATTTTATGTCAGGAGGGTCAGTATGGCGTACCTTCACCCAAATTCGTGCGAATGTCTGCTGAATAATTTAGATTTGTTCAGCGTCAGCCCCGTTCAGTTATCGATTCAAAAAACTAAAATGGTAGAGTATAGACCCGTCGCTACGATAGGAGCTAATCAAGTAATCGATTTTTTGGTTCCGGGATCCGACGATTACATCAATATATCACAAACGTTAATTTACATGCGTGTAAAAGTTGTAAAATCGAGCGATGGTTCGGCCTATACAGCGGACGAAAGTAAACTGATGGGGCCCGTCGATTTGTTGTTGCACGGACTTTTTTCTCAAGTTTACATCAGTCTGAACGGTAAACTGGCTACTGGTACCAACGACCATTACGGATACAAAGCATTCATGAAGACTATTTTGAGTTACGGCAGTGAAGCAAAAAAGACGCACTTGGAATCCTCACTTTTTGCACCCTATGCTACGCGACAGAACAGAACGGCGAGTGGGGCCAAGATCGATCTCATAGGACGAGTCAGTCACGATTTAGTGAACCAGTCACGACTTCTGCTAAATAATACAGAACTGAAATTCAGATTCGTGCCTCAACGAGCAGAATTTTGCATGTATTTAAACGCCGCAGGTATAACCGCCGCCCTCTCGTCCGTCATTGTTCCGTTAGATGCGGCCCTCTATATTCGCAAGGTTACCCCTTCCCCCTCTATTCTACTAGCTCACGCCAGAACGCTCAGTACAGTTTCCTCGGCAAAATATCCTTACAGAAAAACTGATTTTAAGAGTCACACTTTTTTACAAGGTACACGCAGCGCGACGATTGACAATATTTTCAACGGTGACGTTCCTAGTCAAGTTACTATAGGATTAGTTAAACACGCAGCCTTCAATGGGGTTTATTCAAACGACCCCTTTTTCTTCGAACATTTTGGTTTGACTTCGTTAGCTCTGTCGGTCGACGGGGTGATGCACAACTCGAACCCTCTAACTTGTGATTTTGGCAAGCTTACATGTCGCTGTACGAAGGACTAGGAATACAGTACCACAATACTGGCGTGGACATATCTTACGCCGATTACAAGTCGACTGGTAAGACATTGTTTTGCTTCGATTTGACAGCTGACGGAAACTCGAACGATCCTACTCACGTGTCTTTAGTTAACAATGCCATTGTGCGTGTCAAATTGAAATTTTCTACTGACTTAGCTCAAAACGTCACGGTTGTGTTTTTTGGGTGAAAAAGAAGCTTTGTTGGAAATTGACGAAAAACGAAACGTACTCTCTACAGAATGAATACGAAACAAATAGACGATATATTGCGTCCGTTGTGTAGTGATTTTCAAGGTGTGTTCCCTTCCAATCATATTCCGGAAGGGAACAGTTGGTCAGTTATTAATCTCGACAAATGTGACAAGCCTGGCAGTCATTGGGTGGTTTTGGGTGACTGCGAGTATTTTGATAGTTTTGGATTGTTACCTCTTACAAGTACTTTGCTCGAACATTTAAAGAAAATGTGTGATGGAAGTAGGTGGTGGTACAATACTGTGAAGCTTCAAGATTTTAACACGAAAACTTGTGGTCATTTTTGTATTTATTATATCTTAAAACGTTGCGAAGGGGCTTCCCCTCTTCAAATTATTGATATTTTAAGTGTTAAACCTGATGTAGAACGGTTTGTTTACGATTATGTTAATAAGCTCGTAGTGTAATTGTTTATTTTTATGTTAAATAAATTTGTGTAATTTTTATTTATTGTGTATTTTTCTTCTTCCTCAGGCATAGAGATGTTCACGTGTGGACAATGCGGACGGACGTACGGGACGAGGGCACTCCTGGCACGGCACACGAGGGCCTTCCACGACCGGAATCACGTTTGTGATGTGTGTCATAGGCCCTTCGCAAACGACATCAACCTGCGACGGCACGCCAGAGTACACCTCGTCACGTGTCCTGTCTGCCGGCGTACTTTCCCTACGCACGATGCTTTCCTGCATCACAGCATCGAGGCTCACACCACCCGACCACCAGAGCCACCAGTGTTCAAGGAAGAGACGTCGGCGTTTAAGTCGTACTTCAAAAGGTTTACGTATTCGTTGTCCAGCGATACACGTGACGTTCGTGACTATTTGGAGAACGTGAGACGTAACCTTTTGACTCTGTTCTTCTCTCTACTCGAACAGATGGGGCAATTTAAATTTTTATTCTGTATCAGCGTTGCTTTGGAGAAAATACGTTTCGATGGAGAAACTGAACGTATGCCCATCTATTTGTGCAGTGGTGCGCATCAACTGTTGTGTTCAGATTTTATTGATACTGAATTACTTGGTGCCATTGGTAAACTCCTTGATCAATTGGACACCTTTCAGAAACATGGTTCGGGTTGGGTGGTTTTTAGGATCGACGGTTGTGACGTTCATGTGGGAAGGTCCGTACCTTTAAGCGGCGGGTATGGAAATGTAGTACTTGACACATTTTTGCGAGATAAGCATGCTGTAGTGAACGTTTTGTGTGATGACAATAAGTGCTTCATGTACAGTGTCCTGGCTGGGTTGTATCCTGCGAATGATAACATCAATAGAGTGAGTCATTATCGTAAATATGACAAATGGTTGGATTTTAGCGGGCGTTCCTTTCCTACACCTATAAGTGAGATTGCAAAATTTGAATCACGGAATAACTTGTGCATTTTATTGTATGGGTACGAAGACAAAAATGTCTTTCCAATTTATTTGAGTAAATGAACCAATTGTCGGGAAGTTAAACTATTGTTGGTTAACGGTAATCATTACTGTTGGATTAAGAATTTCAATAGGTTGGTGCATACAAACGATAAGAAATATGTATGTCACTATTGTTTCTCGTACTTCCGTTCCGACGCTGATTTGGTTGATCCCCTTAGATTGTGCAGGACATTTGAGCCTCAACAAATCAAAATGTCTACTGAGAAACCGTACATGGAGTTTACGAGGTACGACAAACAATTACCGGTTCCGTACGTGATGTATCTAGATTTTGAATCGATACTCACTAAACTCAGTACGTGTAAGCCGGATTCTTCATCCTCTTTTACTCACAAAACGAGTTTACACCAACCTTGTGGTTATTCTTACGTTGTGGTTGCGCACGATGGCAGCGTTTACGCTCATAGGGTATTTTGAGGTGAAAATTGCATGGAAGACTTCTTTACACATTTAGAAGTGGTTTATGACGAAATTGAAGAGATTAAAGGTCGAATGCTTCCTTTGGTACCTGATTATGCTTGGTTGTTGGATTATGCTAACGCGACTCATTTTCATATTTGTGGTAATTTGTTCGCTGTTGGTGACATAAGGGTACGTGACCACTGTCATTTGAGCGGTAACTATAGGGGAGCAGCTCACAATGCGTGTAATTTACAGTACAGATTTAAGAGCTTTTTACCCATATTCTGTCATAATTTACGTTCATACGACGCGCACCTCGTAGTAAGAAGTTTGTCTTATTTAAAAAATAAGAACATTTCTGTCATACCACAAAATACTGAAAGTTGGAAAATACTCTATACAAGTTGGAAATTACAGCTTTTTAGATAGTTTTCAATTCTTGTCTGCTTCTTTGAGTACTTTGGTTGGAAACTTAACCGATTTTCCTATAATGAGGAAAGTTCTTCCAGAAACTCACGCTTTGTTGACCAGGAAGGGTGTATATCCTTATACCTATTGTGACTCATTTTCGAAATTTAATGAGACTCAGTTACCGCCCAAAGAAGCTTTTTATTCAGATTTGACTAATACTCATATTAGCGACGACGAGTATTCGTACGCTGGTACAGTTTGGAGAGAAACAAATTGTGAGACTTTAGGTCAGTATCACGACATGTACGTTTTGGCTGATTCGACACTTTTGGTCGATGTGTTCGAACAATTTAGAGCTCTTAGTCTGAAATAATACAATTTAGACCATTGTCATTTTTTCACCCTACCTGGTCTGAGTTGGGAAGCTGCGCTTAGAATGACGGGTGAGAGGTTAGAATTGTTGCAAGACGTAACAATGTACAATTACTTCACTGCGGCCATACGAGGTGGTGTTAGCATAATATCTAAACGGTGCGCCCGTGCTAATAATCCTTTGGTGTCAAATTACGATCCTGATGTTGAACGAAGTTACCTCATGTACATTGATGCCAATAATTTGTACGGCTTTTGTTTGAGCATGTCATTACCTTATTCGGGTTTTGTATGGTTAACGGAACGAGAGCTCGCTTCACTCGATTTGAATTCTTTGCCTCCTTGTATAGTTAAAGTTGACATTCAGTATCCTGACAATTTACACGATTCACATAGTGACTATCCTTTGGCTCCCGAGCATGTGGTGATAACTGAAGATATGTTGTCTCCCTTTAACAGAGAACAGGCTGCTAAACAAGGCCCTTACGTTCAGGGTCGAAAATTAGTTCCTCATTTGAATGAACGTAAGGAGTACACTTGTTATTACAAGAATTTGATGTATTACGTTTCGAAAGGGCTTAAAGTCACGAAAATTCATTCTGGCATTAAATTTACCGAGAAGGCTTGGTTGGCCCCATACATCTCGTTTCACCCATGAAACGAAAAGAGGCAAAGAGTGAATTTGAGAGATCTTTTTACAAGCTGGCAAATAATTCGATTTTTGGGAAAGCCATTCAAAATGTAAGGTGGTACATAAATGTGAAAGTGAGTACTAACGTGAAAAAGTCTCTCAAATTGATGAGCAAGCCTACGGTCGAGTATTTCGATATTTTGGACGATAACTTGATGCTTTTCAAAATGCGTAAACAGACTGTTACTTTGGACAAACCTGCTTTTCTTGGCTGTACTGTTTTGGAATTAAGTAAATTGGTAATGTATTCTCATCACTATGACTGCATGTTAGACAAATACGGTAAGAAGTGTAGATTGTTGGGAAGCGACACTGATAGTTTTTTTTACGAAATCAAAACTGACGATGTGTACGCTGACATGGCTCAATCTTTACATCTTTTTGATACTAGCTCCTACCCAAGGAACCATCCCTTGTATTGTACCAATAACAAGGCTAAACCTGGAGTTTTCAAGGATGAGTGCAATTCAACGCCTATAGAGTCATTTATTGGTTTGAAGAGTAAATTGTATTGTTACACTCGTAATAATGATGTCAAGAAAGTGGGTAAAGGGGTGCAAAAATCTGTCTTACAGGGTACTGTTACGTTCGAACATTACAATAGGTGTTTGCGTGACCATGAATATTTCAGTTTTGAGCAGTCTAGTATCAGGTCCTATCTCCACGAAGTTTACAGTATTGTTCAGAATAAATTGGCTTTATCTGTAACCGACACGAAAAGGTTCGTTGATTGTACAGGCTTGGATTCTGTTGCTTATGGCCATTACACGTTACGAGACAAGCAATAAATATTTTTTATTTTTCTGGAGCGTGACAATTATGACTACTTTCGTACGACAACTTTTTTCGTCATGCTCCGAATTTAAAAATATTTGTTGTTTGTGTCATCCTTGATTGTTTTAATGCTTTTTGTATATCTTTGTTATTTTATCTATAAACGACGATGGATTTTGTACGTTATTGATTGGTTTTTGGCTTTTCTTGGTTATGGGTTTTGTATTTTATTGGTTGTAGTTTTAATTTTTTCTTGTAGAAATATTAAAATTTATTGTTGCATATAAAGGCTTGCCTCTTGCGTCTTCCTTTCATTCAGTTGCTAGCGTTCATTTGTTATGGATCTCCACGATGATGAAGTAGTTGACGATGGGGATTTGACTAAGGTTGTACAGGCTATTTACTCCGCAGTACCAGAAAAATACAGGTTTTATATTTCACATCAAATAACACGTATAACATCACGTAAGGATATACTGGGCTGGACTAAAAAACGAGAGCTTATTTTTAATGACAATGTTGTTACTGGGAGCTATATTGTTGAACTAATGGTACATTTCTGCCCGGGAAACAAAAGGAAACCTAAGCCAATGGGTTATGACGAGTTACTGTTGGGGCTGTGTAAAATAGACCCTCCTTATTTTACTCATCGAACTATACGAACTGGTGTTGTTCAGGGCTCAATTCATTTTTTGTACCATTTTCGTCATGGACGGTTACCGGCTGTTACTCGATGCTGCGAGACATCCTTGGTTTTTTAAGACATTCTTATTGCTGTTTTTACTGTTTAATTCAGTAATGTTGACTTTAGACTTTCTTCGTATTTCCCAACAGACAACTGAAGAACACCAATTTGTGTCGTCCATTTGTTCCATTGCAGATGTTGCGAAATGTAAAACTGAAAGTTTTATTGCATCTAATTTTCTTTTGTTTTCTTCATGCGCTAGTACTATTGTGTTTGCTTACATATAACGAAATGGTGCAATCATTCCTTTTTCCCATGATGAATTTGAAAACATGTACGTACATGTCAAGTCAATACTTGCATTGTAGTTTGTTCATATGACGTGAATAAAAGGTTTGGTGTGGCTTGAATGGTTTCTGAGTCTATTTCTTTTCCGATTTGTCTAATACCTACAAAGATCTCAGTGACTTCGAGTACTTTCTTGGGTTTTCAATATGTAGGAAGGGTAACGAAGGGTAAAAGGAGTAAGGGGGGTAAATCATGTTGGGTGGGTAAAACACTTAATTGTGACGTCATTTCCGGGTGAAAAATGCATTTTTTGACGTCATTTCCGGTTTTTGACGTCATTTCCGGTTTGTGACGTCATAGATCCAATATGGAGAATCCAAGATGGTGGCATTTCCGGTGTTTTAGTACGTACACCTTCTTAGGCCGGAAATGACGTTAAAAAACCGGAAATTTACGTCAAAAACCGGAAGTGACGTCATAAACCGGAAGTGACGTCATAATCCAAGATGGCGGTGGTGGTCACGTGACCGGAAGTGATGGTACTACGTACACTTATCTTACTATATTAACTTTGGGATTTTTGAAGGCCCAAGCAATGTAATTGAAGGAACCACCATCGTAACAGTTGTTTTTTTGCGCATGAGGGAGGAAACCCTCGTGCAAGGGGCGGGAAACAACCAGAGAAAAAACTGTACATATGCACTGCCCTTCACCAGGGTCGATCCCAGGTCTTAAGAAGCCAGAGATGTTACAGCCGAAACCAAGACGCCTATCTAATCCGACGACCCAGTGCTCACGTGTGCTCTCGTGGATGATACGCTTATTGTACGACACCGTGATAAGCTTATGGTGTGAAAGCAATAAGTGGGAATCATGCGACTGTTAACCTATATAATAGCCATATCAAAAACCAAAACTGATAAAGGGGCCGCCAAGTTCCTAATGGTTCGGCCCTTCAAAGGAGTGATATCAACACACCAAAACATTCGCCAAGTTAATCGCACCGCTTAATAGTTCGAAGGTTAAATGAAAACTAGAACATTGCTACTTTCGGTCGATTAAGTTGGTGGATGTTTTGGTGTGTTGATATCACTCCTTTGAAGGGCCGAACCATTCGGAACTTGGCAGCCCCTTTTACCAGTTTTGATTTTTGATATGATATCACTCCTTTTTTTTTTAATTGCGTATTGACTCAACTCCACTACCGTGCAGATGTGTAATAAAGTGTCACTTCAACAAGAAATTGGTTTTCAACAATTTGCTACTATCTTTTGCCAGTAGGCCGAACCATTGTCAACTTAGTTACCTCTTTGTAGGTTTTTGGTTTGGTTTTAATTTTGTTGTAATTTGTTTTATTTAGTTAGTTTTGGTGTGTTGGATCATTCCTTTGAAGGGCCGAACCTCTCTCAACTTGGTGGTCTCTTTACCAGTTTTTAACTTTGTTTTACAGTTGGTTTATTTCAGTTTTTGACTTTGTTATTACAGTTTGTTTATTTCAGTTTTTGACTTTGTTTTACAGTTGGTTTATTTCAGTTTTTGACTTTGTTATTACAGTTTGTTTATT
>JAHWFP010169277.1:32208-68126 GCA_023313725.1 Lithobius niger
AGTTGGTTTATTTCAGTTTTTGACTTTGTTATTACAGTTTGTTTATTATTCGTGAATTGGACGTGAATATAATTTGTTTTCAACGTTTTTTAGATTTATCATGATACACTAGTGTGTGCCTAGGCACGCACATCAGTATACACGTTCTCAGTGTCCGAACTTTGGCCGTCCAATGAGAGACGATGCCGACAATACTAACAATGGTTATAACAATATTTTCGTACTTACGCGCCCTCCCACGCCATTCCCGTTACGCCCCAAGCTCCAAACCATAAAAAGGTACGCAGTTCGTATTGTACTGCACCTATTCACCCAATTTCATAGCCGGAAGCCTTCCCGTTATTTCGGTATCGATGAATAATCACCCTATGGAAATTAACAAGGGGACACCGTGATAAGCTTATGAAACGAAAGCAATAAGTGGGAATCGTTAAGAATAAAAAAGCAAAGCAATGCACTAACATACAAAAGGCATTACGTTTCGAAGTAACTTTCACCTTATCACCAGGTGCACTAAATCCACAAAAGTTTCGTCAACAGGTTAAAAATACAGTTCATACAGCTTAGCATAAAATTTTTCAGTTGGAAATTAAACATAGAAACACGATTAAAAAGAAGCTAAGCTTAATCTGGGCAAAACATGTAAGCATTAGGAGAACTAATCGACCTAACTCCTGCTAATGCAGAGCAGAAGCTAAATCAGGCAGCAGGTGCTTCTGTTTCAATACTGTTTGGTAGAATGTGGGGGAAGAGGGGGAGAAGGTTGGTTCATTGTTTGAACCAAAGCTAGATATTCCAAGCTTGTGTAGAAGTGGGACGTATTCCTTTATAGTTTTATTTTCTGGCAGTAAAATAAAATAGGCACGATTACGCCCGGGAGGTAGGTATGAACGGATAACAACCTTTTCGAAATTAATTCTTGACTGAAGTTTATTGTCAGTAAAGAAGATGGCTCTTTCCTCCAGGTTTGGAGTTAGCGTTGTGTTTAACCGACCTGGAGAGGTCCCCGTAGCAATGCAAGGCTGTGCTCACGAACTGGTTTCGTATCTTAATTTAAAATTGGATTTATGTGCCGTGCTTCTTTCTTTAAGCTTCTGTTACGGTGGTCCCACATATGTGGCGCCGCATGATGGGTAGGATCAGGGTATCCGATATATTAGCGTCGCCCTAATTCGTGTAAAAAAATCTCCAGCATCCCAAAAAACAAACTGGAGCTTCCTTTACACGTATTAGTGCGACGCTGATGGGTTACATGTCATTTTCTAATATCTGTTCCTTCAGAGCCTTAAGTTTTTTAAGGTTTACATCCGTATTTTATACGCGTTTTTTAATATTAATATCTATTAATTATTTTTTGTTCCCGCCAGAATAACAGAGAAAAGAATACTGCAATCACCTTAAAATAACTGTTATAAGCGAGCTTGGTCGTTACAACAGTTATAACGAAGACTTTGGTTCGATCTCTAGGTGAGAGCAAAATTTCCCCAACAAGAAGAACAAGAAAAATTATTGTAGTAGCATTAAAATAGCGTTCAAAAGGCCTTATGCCTTCTTCATACCTACGTTTTAAGCTATTAAACTTGAGTTCATTGGTTTGGTCCTCAAGTGTACTACGGTAGCCTACAGTTGTTACGGGCCAGAATATGGGCTAATCATGCACATCGGGCTAAAAGCCAAGACATTTGATATAAATTCAATTCTTAGCTTATAAATTGCTAAGGCCTCTTCCTGTGCTCCCACCACACTCACTCGTATGAGGTTATTGACCAACAAATTCTTGCTGATCGTACTAAAACATGATTGGTACATAAGTCATTCTTAGCAGTACAAATCAAAATGGAATTTGTTGGTTATCAGCCTCACGGAAAGGAAACAGGGAGGCACTGGGTGGCCAGGGGTGTATCTCGTGGGGTTCTGCATGCAGGTCGATTTCTATGCTACAATGCATGTTTTTAGTACGTTCAGCAAGAATTTGTTGGTCATCGATGCTTCCTGGGGGTGGACAGGCTGGCTTTGGTGGTCTTTCATGGGATCCATGGCTGGTTCGACTTCTACTGCTAAGAATGACTGGTGTAGCAAAATGCATGCTTTTAGTACGGTCAGCAAGAATTTTTCGAGTATCAGCCCAATGGAGCAGGGATAGTGGGAGAGGGAAGGGAGCTCTGAGGGGACTTGTGTGGGATTTCACGGCAGTTCCATAGCCAGTTTAATTTGTGCTGCTAACAATGATTTGTGTACCACTTTTCATTTTTTAGCACTATCTGCAGGAATTTGTGGGTATGACATCAGGGAGGGGGCATGGGGGAGTTGCACACACTTAAGGTAAATACAAATGTTACCGGGTGACAAATTTGTGTAAGAAATAGCGTAGTGATTAGGGGCATTGGGGTGCCTTGGAAAGTATCTCGAGGGGGTCCCATAGCTCGTTCAATAGTTGAATTTGTACTACTATGAATGACTTGTGTACCAAATTTCATGCTTTTGACTTGATTTACAAGAATTTGTTGGTCAAGCCTCATGGGGGACAAGGGGGGTGTAGGAGAAGCAGTGGGTACCCTTTGGGATATATCATGGGGGCCATGGATGGTTCGATTTGTGCTGCTAAGAATGACTTGTGTACAAAATTTCATTCTTTTAGCGCGATCTGCAAGAATTTGCTGGTCAAACCTCAGTGAGGGAGGGTGGGGGGGCGCTGGGAGCCCTTTGGGGGTTCCATTGTTGGTTCGATTTGTACTGCAAAGAATGACTTGGGCACCAAATTTCATGTTTTTAGCTTGATCTGCAAGAATTTGTTGCCCAAGTCTCTGGAAGGGGGCACAAGGGAGGATGGGGGGAGGTGCTGTGGGCACTTGGGGATATTTCATGGGGATGTCCAAGGCTGGTTTGATTGTACTAAGAAAGACTAGTGTACCAAATTTTATTAATGTGCAAAAATATTTGTACTCTAAGTAATTTTTGTACAGTTTAAATACAATGTGTCTTTTCGACAGAAGCTTCCTGGCACTGTGAGATTGACTGCAATTGTGCATTCTATTTGTGGTTTTACAATAGCAGACTACTTCCTGCTGAACGATATGATAATTTCTATTCTGTACATTGGCCATGAAGACGAATGGCCTAGCCAAATAATTCGTGTGGAAGAGGTTAAAAAATATACCACGATTTTCCTATATTTTTTTTCTCAGCATTCGGTAAAACATATAAAAAAAAACCATTTGTACAAACTAATTCGCGTGATCAATCTCACAAGGTTAGTATAAGTGGCTTTCCGTATAACACATTAATCCTCCTCTGGAAAAGTGAGACTCGAAAATTTTGATTTAGAGGATTTAAGGCTTAAAATATTTTGCATTCATTGTAATTAAGATATCAATTGTGTGTATAAGTTATAGTGTCTGTTTTAGATCCTGCAACTGTGTTTTGCGATATTCAACCTATATTTGTGACATCAATTTCTATGACGCATATGGTGAGTAAACACATGCAATCCCGTCTTTTTATCTGCTGCCATATTTCCGTTTAATTTCTGTCTACATTTTTGCTGCCATACTTTTGCTTAAGTGTTATTTTGTTAAATTTTGGCTTGCGGTATTGAGTAGGAATTAGCCATAAGTGGGAGAAATTAGTTTTAGGTTAAGTTTGCTGTTATATTCGTAGGCATGGGACTACCAGCGTTACTCCTCTACATTATGGGCATAGTTTTTATTTCATTTAGATACTTAAATCTACTTATTAGTATTATCTGAATATTAATTATCTATTCTTAGTCACATTTCACTTCTAATGGAAGCAATGCACCCAAAGTATTAGGTTCGCAAGATTCGCAAGGTTTGCTAAAGATGACACTTGAGCAGAATGATGACGAACAAATTTTATATTGTAGTTATTGCTTCTGCTTCCCCGTCATGCTTGGTGGTACACAATATTGGGTTAATTGCGTTTATGGGTTGACCGCAGTGAGATTGAGGACAGCCTGAAAATCACACCAATCATTGTTATATATTTTACTGTCTTACCAACACTCTCCTGCTATAGCTGCGATTAACAAATGAATCAGAGATGCCAACAAAAAGTCAACAGTGTTTTTTTTTTCTTATTACAATGTGTTATTTTTGTTGGAGCTCGTAGTCATGTGTGGTTATTATGATTTTTTTTTAACGATTTGTTTTAGATTATTGAGCTGGAGTCTTATTAGTCCGTTATAAGTTGCAGCTCGTAGTCACTTTTTTTTTTTTTTTTTTCAATCACGGCGATATCCGTGTACATATATGATTGAAGTCCTCTTTCCAGCAAAACTAAAACTATTAACTTCTCCGTTTCTATTCAATATATTTCGACCAAAACTTGGCCATATAGTAGATAGTAACCTTTCCCGACTTTACACCAACCTTTATGCAATTCCGTGCAAGAGCCACACTTAATTTGAAAACTGTTCACTTGTTGTTGTTGTTGTTGTTGTTGTTGTTGTTGTTGGATGACACGGTTTCAGAAAAAAACTACTGCTGCACCTACCTAAAATCTGAAACATGATCTGAGCCAGAAATTTCTCTGGGCTTCAACCGTACAGGGACCACGTTTTCGATTGGTCGATCCATTCCGGAGTTACGAGACCCTAAACGATCATTTTGACTGTTTTATATTGTTTTAACCATTGTATTTAGGGAACAATGCCACTCAGCAAACTCCAGATTCATTCTTCGTGCACTTCTTATGTCTTTGTCTGTGTTTGTCGGGCCTTAGGGCTTCGGGCAGATGACCATAACGCTCGTTAAACCCTTCATACCCTTTTTTTGTGTTTGCTAAAAAGTTGACTGTTGAACGGTAAAATGAAAGAATCAGTTTGTAAAAGTGTTTTGTATACATGTATAGATAGGGCGTACGGCTAAGGGCCACGGCTCTGATTAAATTATCGTGAAAGAATCAGTGTTTCAGCTAAACGCATATAATTTTAAACCAAACTAAGCTGCGTTGTTAATTTCGAGGCCTCTAAAAACGATAGAACTGCGTATTTATTTCGCAAATGCAAGGTTTCAGAGCTGACTTAAATTGTTTCAAAGTGGCCAGCAGCAATCGACTCCAAGTATAAACCTTTATAGAGCGACGCCATAGCCGTAAAAAAAGGTACACGGATTACAAACAAAAACGTAAGTCTGCCGTAAAAAAAGGGTTACATGATTGAATTTTCACTTGTTAAAATGTACTCGGATAAAAATTGATGATTTTTAATTGAAATAATCAAATGTACAATTGGGAAAATTGCATCTGTTTAAGTACTGTAGTGCTTCACGAATCATATATTTGCAACAGTACTTAAACAGATGCAATTTTCTCAATTGTACATTCGATTATTTTTAATTAAAAATCATCAATTTTTATCCGTGTAAATTTTAACAAGTGAAAATTCAATCATGTAACTCCATTTTTACGGCACACTTGACGTTTTTGTTTGTAATTATGTCATTGTCTTAAGATTTGTTTAGAGTTTTGAGCTGGCAACTAGTCCTTAGGAGCGGTTTACTTTTGCGAAACTTGTGAAGTGGCATGAGAGAGAGCAAAGGGGGCCTGATTTAGGTGGTAAACCCACCTTCAACACTAAAAATAATTTTTTTTAAATGTTTATTTTTTTTATATATATTTTTTAAAGTATTGATCCAACAGATTTACAAAACTCCATGATAGGATCAAGGAGGGCGGCAGTGACAACAAAGAAGTGCGTACATTATTGCAATTTTGAAATGTTTGCTTTACAGCTTTTACAAGTGGTGATAGGATTTTACGTCTGTTGCCAAATTCTGGTAAAGTTTGACGTCAAAGTATTTTTTTTTATTCAGTTGTGGCGTGAGGGACCCCGAAATTATTTTTAATTCCTAGTTGAAACTGATGGAACGTGGATGAAGAGGTTTTTTAAGAGATCAGCACAATGAATTTTTTTATGAAGTAGACTATAGAATATTGATGCTGCACGTAACATAAGAAAAAAAATTACCCAACACATTTTTGCTTTGACCTTCAAAATTTTTTGTTCACTTACCCACGAATGACAAAAAGGAAGAAGTGATAAAGAAAGTATTTCACCGCTTACCTATAACGAAAAGAGGTCACTTTTTTTCCAAGGAAATCCCTTCGGAACAGAGTGGCTGGACCATGGTTTAGGTTTGGCAGTGCAATATTTGACCACCCTGCCAAACTCGCAAGAGTTACTTGCTCCTTTGGGGGCGCTTCAAGAGGGTGGACGTACGGCATCCGTTCTCCCTGGAAAAATCTCCGTACTGATTTCGGTTATAAAGTCTTATCTGGTGTGAGGATGCGAATGAGCTGGTTTCCTTGTAATTCAGAGGTAGAGGGTAATTTGGAGGCAGTCAATCTATAACTTATGCTCCCGCACGGGGCAGCACTAGAAGTTGTAAATGAAAACATCAGTAAAATTTACGGAGGACAAAAACAATCTCAGGACAATTACCCAACCCTACCTAAATCAGGCTATTCTGTGTTTTCTGCAGAGCTTTTGGCTCTCGGTTTGGCGGTGGAATGGATCCTTGGCCTTCAGGGCACGCATTTCATTATCTTTAGCAATTCCATGAGTGCCCTGGAGTCCTTGGCGAATTACAATCCTCGGAACCCCTTGACACAACGTGTCCAAGCTTTGCTTTCCCGCTTGCCTGGCCAGCGGAAAACCGTGCTTTTCTGCTGGATCCCGGCCCATGTTGGGATAGGAGGAAATGAGCAAGCGGATTCTGCAGTAAAAGGGGCCCATTCTGGCCCTCTCGGATGGCATCTCAGCCTTGTTCCCTCGGACGCCTTTCCAACTCTGCGTCTGAGGTTACACGCTTTTTGGCAAGCCTCGTGGGATGGACAGGACGGCAATAAATTACGAGATATTAAAGGCACTGTTGAGGAATGGCACTCGGCGTGTCGCCGCAGTCGCCGTGAGGAGGTGGTGTTGGCCCGTTTGCGCATTGGTCACACTCGACTTACTCACTGTTTCCTTTTGCGAGGGATTGACCCTCCTGAATGTTATTGGTGTGGACGGCCACTTACGGTCCGGCACTTCCTTGTTGATTGTTGCCATCTTGATGGTTTTCGTCGTCGTTTCCATCTTCCGCATGACATTGTGCGTCAATTGGGCGATAAGTCTGTCCTCCTGTCCGGTGTTTTTATTTTTGCAGGAGGTACAGATGTATGACAAAATTTAGATTAGGGGTTTGAATAATATCTCTGTAATGTCTGGTGCAGTGGCAACCCGGACCACTGTACTGTGACTGAGGTTGGCGCTAATGACCAAGCTGTCGACGCGCCATTAAGCCTCATCTCCCCCCCTACCCAAATACATATAATTGCACCTCCTCACCCGATATATGCAGCCACTCTTTTCCCCTCCCTTCCCCAGATATATAAGCTGTGTTACTCTCCACTCGCCAGCGATAATCCCACTACGTGTAAATCACGGGCTGCAGCTAGTGTCAATAATCCGCTTCTGCCAGTGAGCCAGTGATGCAAATTCATCGTGCTGATTGCTCCGTAATTACCACAAACGTAGCAGTAGAAGGTTCACTGTAGAAATATTCGAAAATCACTGTCCAATACAGAAGTAACACTGCAGCTACAACGATATTTCTCAATGTTTCGTTGACGTTTCAATAATGTAACATATTGCCCCCGTTTTCCTACAAAAGGCCTATAATGCCTACAAAACGGGGGTAATTATGTTCAAAAACCGTTAGAGCATTGTTTGACCATTTTACATCAGGTCACGGAATTGCTAAAATGGGCATTATAATACATTATTAAACTATAATTATTCGACATTGTGCTCATTGGTTGATGCCGTATTTTTTTGGTGGGGCAGATGGCTGTGTTTTATGGCTCTCCCTTATTTATATATTACAAACAAAAACGTCAAGAGCCGTAAAAAAGGGGTTATATGATTGAATTTTAACTTGTTAAAATGTACACGAATAAAAATTGATGGTTTTTAATTGAAATAATCAAATGTACAATTGAGAAAATTGAATCTGTTTAAGTGCTGTTGTGCTTTACGTTTTAAATATATGATTCGTAAAGCACAACAGCACTTAAACAGATGCAATTTTCTCAATTGTACATTTGATTATTTCAATTAAAAATCATCAATTTTTATCCGTGTACATTTTAACAAGTGAAAATTCAACCATATAACTTCTTTTTTACGGCACACTTGACGTTTTTGTTTGTAATCCGTGTACCTTTTTTACGGTTATGGCGTAGCTTACAATGGTTCATGCACGCAGTCGATTGTTGGTGGCCACTTTGAAACAATTCAACTCAGTTCTGAAAGCCCGCATCTGCGAAATAAATACGCAACTCTATCGTTTTTAGCAGCCAGTTTGGTTTAAAAATATATGCGTTTAGCTGAAACACTGATTCTTTCGATCACTATTTTATTTGAGGCCACAGCTGAATGCTGTACGCCCCAACACAAAATACTACACACAAGATCTGTACAAGACAAAATAGCCCAACAACTACTTCGACTACAACCAAGTCCGGACCACATGCACCAACGCACCAGAGCACACTACCAGACACTAGACTTAGATCAGGAGCACCCCCATCAAATCTCTATCCCTATACGCCTGCAGAATCTCGCAACCGCCCACAACTTCGCTACTGGATTGCAACCCATGGACTGTGAACGCAAGTCATGCAACAGCGGAAGCTCGCGCGTCCAGGTATCCAACAACACATGCCACTGTGAATACCGTGGACACAGGAGCAGGACATGTTCCGGTGTCTCCTCAACAAGACAGAACCGACAGACTGGAGAACTGACCCACCCAAAATGATGCACATGTGCACACAGTAGCGAGTGGCCAATCCGCAACCGTGAGCGCATTCTCGCATCACCATACCCTAACTTCTCCACATTGTATTTGACACAACACTCCGGATGCACCTCATGAAACCGTCTGCACACCGACAATGAATCCCAGTCAACTTGCCACATTCTCAAAGCCCATCGCCTCAAGGTGCGCATTTTGGCAGAAAGCACTGGCCTCATTTCCAGGCAGTCCGCAGACAATGCATCCCGGGCTAACCCATCCGCTTGCTCGTTACCCCAAGTTCCACTATGACCCTTTACCCACCAGAATGCAACTACACTGGAACGCGTTGACATTCAGAATTTCCACACTATCGTGTACACCAGCGGGTCAGCAACATCAAGATGCCGCCAACAACGTCGGAGGTGCAAGAAATACGATCGCGAATCAGTGATCACAGAGAAGGACGGTAGGTCAAGGTCCAACGCCACATCAAGCGCTACCGAGACCACTAATATTTCACACTCGGTGCTGGAGGAAACAGCCGCAACCTTCCGTTGGAGCGATACCTTCAGCGACGGGACAACAACACCAATGCCCCCTCACACCTCGACAGCACACATGAGGCGTCACAGAAGACATCACTGCCTCCAAATCTGGATACCACGACCACGGACTGTATGGCACCGCACACCCTACAGAAATGGAGCTGCCAATTACTTGCCGGAGGAGGATAATCTCTTTACCCCCCTGTCCTAACACACTGCACGCCTTATCACTAAGACAACAGTAGTCAGCCAGGATCTTCCCAACCGGGTCGCGCACACCCCTACTCATATTCCGAAGGCACAGCATCACCAATAGGTCCTGTGCACGAATAGCAGGGGCGGCTCACAATACTCGACCCACATGGCTAGAACTGGCGTAGAACTGAGGTAGCCAGCACTACTCTAAGACATACATTTACCGCAACTTGTAGAACACGCATATGGCACTGAACTCCACACAAGAAAGGCAGGTGGTAATCTACTAGTGAGCAGACGAACGTCCTGTACACCGCTAGGAGTGCCCCTCTCTGCACCTCATTGCCAACTGCCAAAGCTTTAACTACAGATGAATGCGCCAGGATCTTGGCTCGCAGAGCTCCAACGTGCTCGTTCCATTCTAGCATCGAGTCCATTACAACCCCTAGATAGTTTGCCTTCTTTTTAGGTTCAATTACTTGATCATCCACTCGCACAACTACCCTTCTGTGCTGCACATAACTCGACCGAGAGAAAATAACAACCTCCGCCAACAGAAGACCACGATCACTGAGAAGAGCACCAATGCGGTCTAGTGCTCGTTGAGCACAATCTGACATAAGGCCAAATCTGTCCCCACAAACCAGACCGCCACATCGTCCGCATAGCAGACAATGTTCGCCGAAGCTACAAGTTCAACAAGCACATCGTTAATCACTATGGCAAACAAGGTCGGGCTGAGGCAACTCTCTTGCGGAAGGCCCCTGCATGTCTTAGCCTCAGCAGACCAATACCCATCCACTCTGGTTACAAAGCACCGCTCACCCAAGAGGGCAACAATGGCTCGTGCTAACCGTATATCAACTCCCATCGCAAGAAGAGAAGCTTCCACCCATGCAATTGACACAGTGTCATAGGCCGCCTTGATGTCAAGAAAGACAGCCAACACTACCTGACCCGGTGCCCATGCCTCTCTAATACCGGTAAGGAGGAACAAAACAGTATCTTGCGCACTCCTGTTGGGACGATACCCAAACTGAACAGATGCCAGCGACTCGTAGTACTCCATGTGCCAAAACAAGAACCATATACATCCACGATGAAGGAGGCACACCGCCGTCCAGAAGGCCCTGAAACAACATAAGAAGAGAGTCAATCCCTTCTCTCCGCATACACTTTAGTAAACCATAACGAACACCATTAATACCAGGGGCACTAGAGCTTCTGCACGCAGAGAGGGCCGCCACAAGCTCAGCCATCTCCCACGGCAGACCTCCAACTAGCGACATAACAACAGTAGGCTGACATGGTGGCACAACACCACAGGAGAGAGCATAGACACTGGCAATCCGGTCATTGAACATATCTGCCATGCTCTCTCCACGCAGCACTCGCCGGTCCGTACCAGTAGCTTCCTTGCTGTAAACCCATGACACCGTCGTCCTGTTGCTTTGCGGACGCAATGCTCGCCATGCTTCGACCAATGTGGCAGATGTGGCAATCTGAGAACACAGCCTCTTACCATGCCCTCTCTTCTTACGCAATAACAGTGAATGCGATTCTCTCGCAACTTGCTTGTACGCATTCCAACGCTCATCGCACGGACATCGCTTCCATTTTTTGTACTCCTTCCTTCTGTTTCTAACCGCTACCGTGCACACGTGCGTCCCACCACACAGGACGACTACGCTCACACACAGTACTTCTCTGTACCCACTTACATCCCTTACCACTTTCCTGCCGTACACAAATATTAGATGCAACCCACTCAGCAAGAAGACCATTGTCAACCGATGGTCGATCGCGGCAGCCCGCTTCACGTCTGCTCGTATGCCGACTCCGGGGGAGCAGGATTACAAGGAAGTGATCACTCCCACGCACTTCATCCGACACAGCAAACGAGATGCTAGAAGCAATACTAGGCGTGCACACAAAAAAGTCTAACACAGACTCATGCACTCTCCCTTGCTGCCACCGAACGAACGTTGGTGTCCCGTTTTGAATTATTTGCAGACCTAGCCTATCAATTGCGCCAACAAAACGCTTCCCTCGCGCATCAACTTGTAAAGAGCCCCAATCGTAGCTGTGACTATTAAAATCACCCCCAACTACAACTAGTGGTGAAAATTGCTGGAACCATGCAACCCACTCAAACATTGCCGGATTGCGCGTGCCATGCAAAAATACAACCGTAACCCAACAACCTAGGATCCAGACTTTTAGAGCACCCGCATCAATACCGTCAACACGATAACAAATCGGGACTAAGAGAAACGGCACCGACCACTTAACAAAAACCCCCACTTTCAGTCCCGAAAACATAAAATTCTCCCCCCATGCCGACGCACCAAACCCTTGCATGTTGTTGGCTTCCTGGACTCCTAAAATACTAGCATGCTTCATAAGCTGCTCCACTTCATGTAACTTACCCCTAACTCCTCTCGCATTCCACGTCGCTATCGCAATACCAGTGAACTTAAATATTAGGTTAGGTTCCTCCAACCACATCCCTCCTCATCTCCTGATCTATTTCTAACTCCTGACTACTTACTATTGACTGACTATCATCAATAGACACACAGACTAAATGTTGTTGCAATCCATCATCATTTGCAATGGAGCAATCTTTCATGGCTTGACTTTCACATAGGGATCGCACACTCTCTTGTTCCGCCATTTTGTTCGCTAATCCCTCTTCCTTTTCCTCTTGACTTACTTCTACATCATCACTCTGAGATACAACAACAGGAACCGATGCGGAGCACTGATCAACGAGTTGGACTTGCTTTTTCCCTCTCTTTCTTTTGGCTGGAGGTGTCATCCAAGGACCATCACTCTCATCTCCTCTGCTTGCTGCCACCTTTTCTTGCTCGTTGACACACCCCTGCACACCACTTTTACCTGCAATTGCCATAGCGCTCGACCGACTTTCTTGCTTCGGCAATTCTGCAACGTTTAACGCGGCCGACTGATCTGGGGCCCCAACATGCATGGTCATCTGCTCCTGGGAAACTCCTTGCAATCGCCGAGTCGACACTGCCTGTCGCTGCTGCTGCTGCTCAGCGGCACCCTCTATCCGCTGCTGTTAACGGTTTTCTGCCTCACGCAAAGCATCTTGCAAGTGTTGACAGCGCTGCCACGGGTCGCGCCACACGCCGCACGTTTGGCACGCAAGGCTCATGCATGCGCGACGAAAATGGCCGCGCATCGAGCATCGAAGGCACTTAGGCGCGCGCTCATCAACAATTACTAGAGTCTCAATCCCATGGATCACAACTTTATCAGGCAGTTCTTCAATTGTCATACCTTCTCGCAGGCGCAACGTCACAAGTCTTATGCCTGTCTCACATGCAACCCTGCCCCGGACCACTAGTTTCTCAAATGAGTGTTTCTCAAGGATAGCAATGCGGGCCAACCCAACTGCGATTTCTTGTGGAATAATACCTCGGGAGAGCCAATGCAGCCGAGCCTGCATAGTATACTCGTGCAGGTCGTAGAACTCAGCATGGCACTCATTCACTTCTACATTACCACGCAGAAGTCGTTGTTTTGCAGCTACAGAGTGCACTTCAATTTCAAAAGCGTGGCTCGCCCTGAGAGTATTAACAGCAACTACCTCTTCTGGCCCTACCACACTTTCCACTGCTATGTAAATCTGGGACGTTGAATACGGCCGCCCCGCTACAATGTACAACATCACTACTGATTTGGGCATAGGGACATTTACCAGTCCTCCACCAAAGAGTTTCTTCAGGGTCTGCAGGTTGCCAGAGCGCTGCTGCGGCTGCACCACCTTATCTCCTTCGACCACATCTGCTTCAGTTTCACTTTCACTCCATGTATCACTCCCGTTCTCTGCCACCGCAGCACTAAACAACTTCTTTACTGTATGCAGCGCTACCTCCTGACCCTCCTCTCTTTCCTGTTCTCTGTCCTTACTTGGTAGGAGTTGCTCTCCGCCATTTTGTTTCCTAGAGTCAGGCCTAACCTCTGTGTCAACTCCATATTTACTTACATGCAGCTCAGGAATCTTCCTCCTTCTTGCTTCCCTCATCACTCGAACAAACGTTTCATCCGTCACCAGTCCATGATTTAGTTCACTGCTGGTGATGACTTTTCCCCTTAATAGGACTTGCAGAAGCGCATCTATGTCTTCAGCCATTTCGCCGTTTTACCGTTCAACAATCAAATTTTTAGCAAAGACATAACACGTGCACGAAGAATGAATCTGGATATTGCAGAGTGGCATTGTTCCCTAAATACAATGGTTAAAACAATGTAACACAATCAAAATGATCGTTTAGGATCCCGTAACTCCGGAATGGATCGACCAATTGAAAAAGTTGTCCCCGTAAGGGTGAAGCCCACAGGGAAATTTCGGGCTCAGATCATGTATCAGATTTGAGGTAGGTGCAGTAGTTTTTTTCTGAAACCGTGTCAGTCAAGAACAAGAACAACAACAACAACAAGTGAACAGTTTTCAAACTTACGTGTGGCTTCCTACGTTTAGTCTTGCACGGAATTGCACAAAAGTTGGTGTAAAGTTTGGAAAAGTTGCTATCTACTATCTGGCCAAGTTTGGTCGAAATATATTGAATAGAAACGGAGAAATTAATAGTTTTAGTTTTGCTGGAGAGAGGACTTCAATATCGCCGTGTATGATAAAAAAAACATCAACAAAATCCCGCTTGGACCACCCAGACAGACAGGTTTACCAACACTTGGAGTCACTTGCACAACAGAAGGACGTAAGGATCCAATTTGAAATCCTTAAAATCTGTGAAAACCAAAAAAATAAATGTAAGGCGTCGTACTAACATAATTTTAAGACACACCTGGTTCTGATGAGGCACGGCTTAAACTTTGTGTTAGTACCATGACTTAACATAATTTTATCTTGTTTAATAGATTTTAAGGGGTTTTTAATGGAGCCCAACAAAGCTATTCTTCAAGTTTTGATAGTTTGTGTTTTTGCTACCACGTTTTTTTTTTCTTTGTGAACACGTTGCTTTACAGTAGCCCCGCCCAACACAACCGTAATGATGAACACACAACGAAAGAACCAGAGCTATGTTTGGGTTATAATAATGGTGGACAACCTGCTTAGCAGATCGTAAGACATATTGGTCATGGTATCAGCTCATATTTTTTCTAGGCAGAAAGAAACCGAAATAATTATCAAATAATGTTGTTTATTTATTTTGTTTCTGAAACGTACATCTGGTTCAGGGTGACAAAGACTAGCCATCATCCCAGAACATTGTCCAGGAATAGCACTCTGTTTGTCGACACAATCGAAGGAAGAGTTGATGGTGGCCCGTTTGCGTACGTTGGTCACACCGACCTCATTCATTGCTTCCTTTTGTGGAGGGTGATCCCTCCTGAATGTCACTGGTGTCACCGGTTACTCACGGTACCTCATGTTCTTGTTGATTGTCACCATTTTGATGGTGGTCGCCACCGTTTCCACCTTCTGCGAGAAGAGATACCATGAGCAAAGATTCTGATCTCCTGGCCGGAATTTTTCAATTTTTTGCAGAAGGTATACAGATATACGATAAGATGCAGATTTGGGGGTTTGGTTATAATGTCCTCTGTAATGTGTGGTTCAGTGGCATACCGGACCACTGCACTGTGACTGTGGTAGGCGCTAATAATCTAGTTGTCGACACGCCATTAAACTTCATCCTTCCCCCGGTCAATCCCATATACGAATGTAGACCATCCGTTTTGCAGAAATGATGCAAGGCTTGACAGCAATCTAAAAAGTAACCACAATTTTTATTTACGTATATAATACGCAAAAACCGTAAGCAGCTGCTCGATAAATACATATTTCCACAGATAATTAATTTACAATTTTGTTCGCATTTGATAATTTCATACCTCCAATTAAAGAAGATGCTTAAACAAGTTAAAATTGCAAAGATTTGACACACTGTTTTTTTGCCTTTTCAGACCAATATTGTGGTAAGTCCAAGAGTAACCTAGAACAGTCTCATGGTGCACAATTCCAGGGGACACATTAATAGAAACAACTCACTGAGGACATAAGTTTAGAATCCTCAAAACCTACATACTGGGGTGAGGAGATGCATCACACGCATTTAGTCGGAGGGTACCCTCACGAGTGCATAAAAAGGAAGGTTGTAGACTGATCCTTTTTTTTTTATCCCTGATCTAGGCTATGGCTTGATCCCTTTCCTGCCCTGAACACTGGTTCATTTGAACTTAAGACCTGTGATTGTCGACGCACATGTAAGGATGGTCAGTTCCAGACTATGGAATACCACTATTTTGTAATAACCAACACTGCGTCCTAAAACATTTACATTTTTCCTCAAAGGTTTTTTTTTTTTACGGTGCAAAGGGTTTCAAAGGGTTTAACGAGCGTTAACCACTTCTGGTCATCTGCCCTAAGCCCTAAGGCCCTATGTCTGCAACAGCCAGATTCCCAGGCGGTACAACACTGCGTTCAACAATGTTTACAATAAATTTGCGAACTTGAAGCTCACGTCACACCCCGTTGTCATCGGAGCCGCTTTGACATTACGAAAAAGAAACCAGTCCTGGTCGTTTCCTATCGAATGGTCTTCATTCGAAAACTATCAATCACTTTTGAAAAGGCAAACAACAGCGTGTCAAATCTTTGCAATTTTAACTTGTTTGAGCATCTTCTATTATTGGAGGTAGGCCTACATATATACGAAATTGTCTCTGGAAATATGTGTTTATAGAGCAGCTGCTTCTTGCCAGTTTTTGTGTGTTACATCGAAAAAAAAAAGTGTGATTATTTTTTGGATTAAATGGGACGGAAAGCCAACGGGCTAGAACTTGGTTAACTTAATACGGATGCAAACGTATTTACGTTGCCTTTTGGACTTATATGTCAGACTGCCTGAGCGGGGGATCAAACCCACGACCTTTGAAATCAAAGGCCGAGGTCCTACCACTGAGCCAGACTGACACTGCCTGATTGCTGTCTAGCCTTACATCATTTCTGCGGAACGGTTGGTCTGCATTCGTATATGGGATTGACCACAGTGGGAGGATGATGCTTAACGGTGCGTCGACAGCTAGATCATTAACGCCAACCTCAGTCACAGTGCAGTGATCCGGGATGCCACTGCATCACACATTACAGAGGATATCGAGACCACTACTTAAAAAAAATCATCTTAATAGGTAAGAGTTTTTTATGTAGAAATTGTGGAAATTCGTGCTTTAACATTTGTGCAAAAAACAAAGGAAAGCCTGTGAAATGTTTATGTTTCTGCAGGCATTCCGTCAAAACAGCGACGTCATAACAGTGCGACGACATCACAGCGTGTGACACATCGGAACGTGACAAAACGGCGCGTCGACGTAAAAGCATAGCGACAAAATAGCTTGGATAAAATGGCGTGCAACAAAACAGTGCAAAAAGTTTAAAAACGATGACGTTTCGAGAATTGTCAATGCACTCCTCAGATCAAAGTCAAAAGCTAGTGTTCTACAACTTGCATACTGAACTGAAACCAATTTTTACGTGCTGATAGGTATATGGTGGGGAGGGAAATTTTGTTGCTTTCGGGCATTTCTTCTGTATTAATTTACACACTGAACTGAAACCTATTTTTACGTGCTGATAGGGATGTGGTGGGGAGGGAAAATTTGTTGCTTTCGGGCATTTCTTCTTTATTAATTTGCACACTGAACTGAAACCAAATTTTACGTGCTGATAGGGATGTGTTGGGAGGGAAAATTTGTTGCTTTCGGGCATTTCTTCTGTATTAATTTGCACACTGAACTGAAACCAACTTTTACGTGCTGAGTGAGATGTGGTGGGGAGGGAAAATGTGTTGCTTTCGAGCATTAAATTCTTCTGTATTAATTTGCATACTGAACTGAAAGCAACTTTTACGTGCTGTTAGGGATGTGGTGGGGAGGGAAAATTTGTTGCTTTCGGGCATTTGTTTTGTATTAATTTGCACACTGAACTGAAACCAACTTTTACATGCTGATAGCGATGTAGTGGGGAGGGAAAATTTGCTGCTTTCGGGCATTAAATTCTTCTGTATTAATTTGCACACTGAACTGAAAGCAACTTTTACGTGCTGATAGGGATGTGGTGGGGAGAGAAAATTTGTGGCTTTCGGGCATTTATAATACTATAATAATAATAAAACATTTGTCATGCAAATAGAGCACGACCGGACAGGTGAGGGCTGGAAGGCCACTCATAACCAGCGAGTTACAACCAACAGAATTCTGGCCGAAGCTGGAATGGACCCAGTTTGGCTCTCACTAAACGTTTCCCGAAGGAGTTGATCGAAGGGGCATTAACAGTGACTTCCGGCAATAAGTTCCAGGCTGGAACCACCCGGACGCTAAAGAAGTGATGCCTACAATTTAATTTGTTAAGTGGAGTGATCAATTTTTTGCTGTGAGCTCATTTCAAGTATCGGAATTCTTAACCCGTGCAGAATTTTGTAAGCGAGGATAAGATCGCCCTTCAATCGTCGAAGCTCCAAGGAGTCAAGGTTTAAACGTTTCAGCCGCTGGGTATACGTCAAATTTCTCATACCGGGGATTGACTTGGTGAATCTTCTCTGCACCGACTCGATTCTGTCAATGTCTTTTAGCAGACCCGGTTCTTCTGTATTAATTTGCACACTGAAAAGAAACCAACTTTTACGTGCTGATAGGGATGTGGTGGGGATGGAAAATTTGATGCTTTTGGGCATTTGTTTTGTATTAATTTGCACACCAAACAGAAACCAACTTTTACGTGCTGATAGGGATGTGTTGGGGAGGGAAAATTCGTTGCTTTCGGGCATTTCTTTTGTATTAATTTGCACACTGAGCTGAAACCAACTTTTACGTGCTGATAGGGATGTGGTGGGAGGGATAGTTTGTTGCTTTCGGGTATTTCTTCTGTATCCTTAGTTAGGCCAACAATTAGGCGAACAATTAACGTTTAATTCAAACTGAAGACAAGAAAACAATAAAATAGTATGGACAACAAGACAGTAAATAAAAATTAATTACGAATATAGTTGAGCATTACAAAAATGTGGAACTGATGCTGGAATGCTTTCGTGGCAATGACCCGCAATAACTGTCAGTTGCAATTATGATTTGATTTTATCCAGTGTGTTAGTTTTACTTATTTTTATTGACAACAGACTTTTTTTTCCCTGTTTACCCGCCTTTCACGTCCCCTAGCTATGTTTCTACTAGTCATGTTTCCGTAGGTCTTCAGCTGTGCAATGTATTGGCCAAACCTTTTACTTCAGAATTGTTATTTGTACCCAGAGCCCAGAACAACCCGTTTTAAAACAACTTTTTGCCAACATTTTTCTTTTGCCTAAATAAGTATAGCAGAACAAGCGCCCGCAAGCAACGAATACCCCTTATCCCCTCCCGCTTCCATCATCAGTACCTAAAAAATGTCGTTGGTGTATAGAAATTGTGGAGCATTAGCTTTATACTCTGAAGAGAGTATAGTCAATTCTCTCTGATCTCAGGAGATCATTGACTATACTCTCCTGAGGTCAAAGTACAAAGCTAATGTTCCACAATTTCTATACACCTACGACATTTTTTATGTACTTATGAGGGAAGCTGGAGGGAATGGGGATATTTGTTGCTTGCAGGCACTTGTTCCACCTTACTTATTTAGGCAAAAGGAAAATTTTGGTAAAAAGTTGTTTTAAAACAGGATAATATGGGCTCTGGATAGTCTGGATTAATTTTGAACATGCGGAGCTATGTTTGCAGAAACGGATGCACGCGTCAAAACAGCGCGGAAATAACGGCGCACGACAAAACAGCGGCGTCATAACAGCAAGATGACAATACAGCCCATGACATAACAGCGTACGACAAAGCAGTGAGAGTGTAGTCAATTCTCTCCTGAGATCAGAGAAAGCTAATGCTCCACAATCGTTTTTAAACAACGTTTTGTGCGCTCTTTTGTCGTACGCTGTTATGTCATGCGCTGCCTTGTCGCCTCGCTGTTATGACGCCACTGTTTTGTGGCGCGCCGTTATTTCCGCGCTGTTTTGACGTGCATCCGTTTCTGCAGACATAGCTCCGTATGTTCAAAATTAGTTTAATGTTATGTGATGACAAAATCCTAACTAAACTTTTTTTTTCCTAGCACTTTGATGTTGACTTAATTGTAATAGTAGAATGGCAGGATCACAGATTAACAATTCCTGAAGAAGCTGAATTAGACGAACGTCCCATTACCCTAACGCAGAATATGGCAGAGAAGCTTTGGCACCCGCATTTGATCTTCAAAGATTGCGTTCAAGATTATTGTCGTTTAATAACTCCTGATAAGGGTGGGCCTACTGGTGTTTTTGTCATTGGAACTCTTTGGACTGATTCCCAAAAAATTGGTTTCAGGGTCTACTACAGGTAAACAAACACACTATAATTATTGAAGGGTGTTGTACACTAAATGCTCCATGTATTGAATTGTAGAAGTGTTCATTGATGGTTTTTAGTAGTATACGGGGGAAAGGGCTAGTCGAAATACGGGGCATGTTGAACCACTTGGCGTTTGAAACAAAAAACAACAGAAGGCAGCACCGATTGGTTGAACTCCGAAAACGTCTTTTGACATCATGCATCATTAACAAAAAATGAGTCAAAAAATGACAAATATGCCCTAGGTGTCCACAGCGAATAAAATATTATCAACAACAATAAGTAACCTTTTATAGTAAATTGTTGAGCGTAAACAGTAATACAGTGGATTGAATACGTACTCATACCTGACGTTGAAGCTTTGATTTAAAAAAAATAACAACTATTAAGTTAAAATGTGAAACTACTTAGCCCTAGTTTCTCCCTAACGAATGCAGCGAAGAAGGGTCATGTGCAGTTGTTATTTATGGTGAATGGCCTTCACGGGAGAAATTGGCTAATAATTAATGAAGTATTGGGCTATATTCTGAAATATTTTTAAAATTGAAATCCATTCAGGTGTATGACTTCACACCTTTTACTAAAGAAAAATTATTTTCCTAGCTCGAGAACGGAGTGAAAAATTCCCAACGTCGCATTATAAAGTATATATGTGGGCCTGCTGGCTCTTTTTTTTCATTAAACATATTGGTGCTTTTTTCTCATTCTTGAGATGAATAATCTTCATTTTTCACCTCACTTTATGAATTGTTTGTTTTGTTCCCAACTCTCAGCCGTTTTGTATTCTTCTGTTGATACTTTTAAGTACAAAACCATGCATAAGGCCGGGTTTACACAATGATAATTTTCGCTCACTAGCTTTTACTTGGTCAATACTAAATGTGTTTGCTGCTTCTCGCCTTTACCGGAGAATGCGGCTTTCGAGTTGTCTATACGTAGTAACCAAGGCAACAACGCGGACACAAATCTTCTCCTCGTGCCTCGCCACGCGACGTATGATGCCGGCAACATGACAGCATCGGTTTATGACAACAAAATAATAATTTTTACTGCAGCACAAAACGATAGATTGCTTTCTGAAAGCCGGGGTTCGATTCGATAACCCCGAAATGGACGCCATGTTGGATTTTGAATTCTCGCTACGAGCAGCTATTTATTCTACCGTTGTCTGATCACTGCTAGAAGCTGTTCTTTGAACGAGAATAGCAAATTTTCGAAAAGCGTGAAAAGACAACAATGTTGTAGCAATGTTTAAAATTACTGTTGCACTTTTTTCTTTATCCATGTTGTTATTTATAATACGTTTATTTTGTTATCTTTTACCGCATTCGTTTAGTAGAAACAGGTAACTAATTGTAAATAAATAACGGTTGATTACCAAATAGCGTTCGGCGAGCGAGAAGGTCTCGTCGCGTAAACGCGCCCTAATACATGTTGGATATATTAATTCTGCTTAGTACGATTTTTAAATTAGCTGCGGATAATCCATTTAAACTTTTTTATTGACTCTTCAAACCTTATATCAATATTACGGATAATCATTGCTCGTAACATTGAAGGCTTGATCGTAAAAACCAAGACTATTTTACACGATGTTTTCTCATGTGACAAATAATGTGGAGCAAAGATAATGAAGAGACCAACCTGTTGGAAAAAGCCTATCTGAACTTGTCATCTGATTTCATTCCATTCTATTTATTTAAAACAGGACTACTGCAACAGCCATTTAAAGTGAGGACTGCATGCTCAATAAATACATTTAAATTGGACGTAAAAGGATTTAAGATGAATCTGGGTCGAAGAGTTACTTTAAAGCTTCATATGAACAGTATCTTTTTTCTTTTTAAAGAAAGTGTTGTCCTCCGTAGGCGAGCAAGAGTCCATTTGGGTGTCCACTTCCTACGGCATGCGTGCAGAATTCAGTCCTTTTTTGAAGCGGGTTTGTTTGGGATGTTTGGTACATCCTGTTGCATTTGAGCATGCGTGCTATGCACATAGGTACAAAATAAATTATTACGTGGTTACAAGTTATCGCAACCAAAAAAGTTAGCTTCCACTGAAACACTGAGTGCATTCGAAGTTAAAATTTAAAAAGCGTGTCTTAAATCCTTTGATAAAACGAACCATGAATGTATTACCATTTGCATAATGAAAGGAATACTCCTCGTAATCAGGAATATGCTTATACAGGGTGTCCCAAAAGTCCCAGTCCCCCCTCACAACTTTTGAAAGGGTTGAATGAACACAGTGAAACCCTGGAAATGTAGGTTTGGTTAAAGGATCTTTCTATGTGTACAACCGGCATTTTACCTGACCCCTCGGGGGGAAGGGGGGGGGCAAGGTAAAACTCCCGTTTCGCCAAATCCTGTTTCGCCAAAAAAAAAATCAGATTAATAGTTTTGCCCTCAGGGGCCAGTCCCATTTCGCCAAATCCCGTTTCGCCAAAACGGATTTGACAAAATTTGACAAAATTTTACGTGCCCAAAATTTAATACCTTGTTTTTATGTAATGGGGCTTTAAATGGCAAACATTTAACAGCGATAAGCAGTGGTAGAATAAGCCCAGTTGATTTATTAGCGTTTTGAAAACTGGCAATGCAGACGGAAAAACGTGCGCTTTAAATATAATCGTTTAGAATGCTTGGGCGTCCCTACGTCAAGCCAAGGTTCTCTTTTAAAAATAGCCTCATCCCCTCCCCCTCTTTTAAAAATAGTTAGTATACACGTGATGGTTAATCTTTTCCAAAAGAAAATTCCCGTTTCTCAGAATCAAAATATTCTTCAAAAATATAACATTGAAGAAGTTACAGAGTCATGCCTAATTGGAAGTAATTTTTGATTAGTTGTGGTTTCTGATGTTATGTGTTTAGCCGCTGCGAGCGCGGTAGCACGAGCGGGGCAATTAATTTGAAACAAATTATTTTACAAAATAGGATTCTGATAAACGGATGTTTGTCTGTAAATGTCTGACCATTATCATGTTATATATGTTCGTTTTTAAAGTTTCAAATGTTTCGTGTGCCTAAAATTTTGTAAACGATATTTGGCGAAACGAGATTTGGCGAAACGGGACTAGCTCCTGAGGCAAAAGCTGTTAATCTGCTTCCTTTTCGGCAAAACGGGATTTGGCGAAACGGAACGTAACCGGCCTCAGGGGTCCCAACTCAGAACTTTCCAATGGAATGGGGGGTAAAGGAATACCTTATTTGAAAGGTCTTCATTAGGCGACTAAAATGCCGCAATGATTGCATCGATACGATGAGCACATCCAAAATGGCGGCCATTCAAACATTAGGATTTGTCTCTGCACGTGTTACTCAGGCTAAAGACGTCGCAAGGGACATAGGTGGCAGCAAAATGCTTCGCTCAATTTGATTGTATTAGACCCACAACGTCGTTTGCAGTTCGAAATCCAAAGTCTGCCCCCCCCCCCCCCCGGGCTATCTTTTAATAATAATCTGACCGACCTTGCTTCGGTACTGGCGAAACGAAACATAAAACTCGGAGACGATGAACATTTTCCATTAGTTAAATATTGTGTTCATTAAACGTTCAAAGGATTGAAAGGAATTACTAATGTTAAGGTACATGCTCATGGAGCTCACTTCCTGGAGAAAGCTGGGGGGGGGGGGGGGCACTGAGACCCACGCTCTGGATTTCAATCTACAGGTGCCTTTATTATGTCTTTAGCCTGAGTGACACATAGGGATACAGAGGAAAATCGTAATGTTTGACCAGCCCCCATTTTCGATGTGCTCATCATATCGAAGCTTTCATTGCGGCATTTTACTCGCCTAATGAAGACCTTTCAAATAAGGTATTTCTTTTCCCCCCCATTCCATTGGAAATTTCTGAGTTGCCCTCCCTCCCGGGCAAAATGCCGGTTGTAAGGTATATCGTTTAACCAGACCTACATAGCCAGGATTTCACTGTCTTCATTCAACCCCTTTAAAAGTTGTGTAGGGGGACTGGGACTTTTGGGATACCCTGTATGAGCAAGTGATACAGTGTGCATGATGTCCGAAAGACCTAGCTGATGCGTTTTGCTTTATACATGCTGACATGCACATATCTACAAAATATATTATTACGTGGCTATAAGTTATCACAACCAAAAGTTGCTGCCAGTGAAACACTGAGTGCATTCGAAGTTAAAATTTAAGAAGTCTGTCTTAAATCGTTTGATAAAACAACCATGAATATATCAGAAAACAAAAACGAGCTCGTTTGACGTTTAAGGTAAGGTTTAACTGACGGGAGTCAAAACAGCAAAGTAACACAAATATCCTTTCCTGTAAGGTTTCACATACCGCAGTGTTCCTGTACTGTTTAGTCCACGTGAAACCTTACTGCTGTAGTCACAACCAGGAATATGCTTAGCTTCCATTGCATAACGATTCGAAGGACGGTGCCTCGTCATCTCAGCGTGAACGAAAACACACAAAAGATGACTGTTGCTGATAAATCAAGATAGATCAAACTGTAAGAAACGTGTATCCAAACTGGTTCTGTACTTCAGCGTTCTCAGAGGTTTTGTAAATCTCGCGAAAGTTGTATGCTTGAATTGCTATAGTCATACGTGTTGGTACGCTTAGAGTAATATGTGCAGAAGTTGTCTTTCACTTAACCGAAACTGAAACTGAGCTCCAAAGAAAACCAATGCATTTGCCGATAATGGCACTGATCACGAGTTAGGATGTTGATACATGACAAATCCCATGTTCCTGTGTTCAGAAAGGCTGAAAATTTCAGCAAAAACCAGAACCGTGTGCTTTATGTGCCAGAAACCCAAAGTGCAAACGACGTTTGATCCCGGTATAATAAACAGTTGGAAAGAAATCGCCTAAACTTGAGTAGTGAAACCACCATACATCCCTCGTTTAATATGTAAGTCGCCTGGAAATTCTTCAGAAATATATGACGCCAGGACGAACAGAGTTTTAAAGTTGAATGTTAATGGCAATGATCACGATTTAGCATGTCGATACATTACGAATCCCATATTCCTGTGTTCAGAAAATCTGAAAATTTCAGCAGGACTCAGAACCGCGTGTGTATGTCCTAGAAGCCCAAAGTGCAAACGAAATTTGGTCCCGGTATAATAAACAGTTTGAAAGAAATCGCCTAAACTAGTAATGAAACCACCATGCATCCTTTGCTTAATATGTATGTTGCCTGGAAATCCTTCGGAAATATATATTGCGCGGGACGAACAGAGAGTTTGAAAGTTGAGTTCTAGTAATGATACCTCCATACGTCGTTTGGTTAATAGTTTACCACATTTTCTTCCAAAAAAAAAACACACAAAAAACTCTCGTTTCTCATTAACAGACACTAGAAGATGGCACCGAGTTACGAAACTCAACAGCATCCAACCCCTCGAGCAAGCTTTAAGAGACTCGTTCACAATAAAAGCATATGGCCTCAAGTTGAGACTTTGAGGAGTTAAGAGAAATTATGCAGAAATTGCTGATTGGCAGCATGGGCTGATAACCTTTCCGAAAGAAATCCTGAAAAATGTTGCTTTGACGTCAGCCCACGAAGTTTCTGATGATGACCGATGAGCCTTTCTTTTGCAGTCGGAGTCGAAGATTTTTGTTGGGTAAGGCTGGTGATGGGGGGGGGGGGGGGGCACCATTAGGTTAAGCACTGCTGGCAGATATACGAGCAATGCTCGAATAGTGGGTGAATGAAGGTCTTGAAAAGGATGGAAAAATAGTCTAAACCTAAATTTGGAAAACCTCTTTAGGGTGTAATGAGTTTTCTTGTAAATTTTGGTAATAGTATATTTACATGCGAGTGAAACTTTTATTTGCGTGATCTATCTTGTGTTCTTTTTCTTTGTTTGAGCATCCATTTGATGATAGAAGTAATATTAGCATTTTCATGATTAAATTTACGATCCTTACGTTACGAATAATACTAATTTACCTCCTTAGGTTTCTTTCAAGAAAACCTTTAGCTTCCTCTGTTTTCTTTTTTTTTATGTGTGTCTATTTCCTGTGCAGAAGTAGTATTAGCATTTGCATGCAGTATTCAGTGATCCTTTTAGAACAATAATAATAATTTATTCCAATTTTCTTTCAGAAAAACATTTCGTTTCTCATGTGATCTTACCTTGTATTCGTACCCATTTGATGTCCAGCATTGTGTGATAGTGATAAAATGGAGTAGGTATTTAAAATAAACTAATTTCATGGCAAATATTAAGTTACCGGCACCGATAAAAAGCACTATTGCATAACTATTGGAAATTGGAACGTTACCAAGTGGCAGTTGCAATCGTGGCGTTCCCAATATCAGCTGATTCGTGAACGTCTTAACTTTTGGTGGTTCTGATTTTTCTGTACTGTCAATTTGATAATTCTTGCGATGGTAAACTGAGTCTGCGTAGATGGTAATATGGCTAAACCGTGGATCCAGCTACATGAATGCTTACGTTCAATTTGATCCTGTATGAGAATTCTAAAAAAAAATATAAACTGCTGCACACTTCAGCTCCTTTCCATTTGGTTTTAACTAACAAACGGATGCGACAAAACATGTATTACACGTGTATTACACGTGTGTATTACGTGTGTATTTTTTATGTTCAGATTGACTGAGCTAAGAAAAAGATAACCGTCCACAATTCAACCAAAATATAAATGACAAAGGTAGCTAGAAAGAGTGGCCAATACTCTCCTTTTCGAAGTAAAAGGTTATTCGTGGCGTCAGGAATAGTGAACAACGTCACGAGCACTGTTTGGTTAAAAAAGCATATACTTCGGTACTTTCCTAAACGACCAAACAGAGCGAAACAAACGCACCACTGTTGGTGACAGTTTGGCTCATTCCCTGCTAATATCGTTGTTGATGCGGCTTGGTTGACGTCAACATCGTCAGCGATGAATCTGTTTCGTCAAAACTGTTAGCTCGCGCATGCTCCACCCCAGCAAACCATCTCCCTAAGATGGTTCGCAATTTGGCGTTGCTCTCGCTTGGTCACATCTATTAGCCAATCCTGGTCAAATCCATTAGCCAGGTCTGTCGCGGTGATGGTATGACGTATCGAATACTCTGCTGAGCTTGTTGAACTGTATTGTAGTTTAGGAAGGTACTGAACGGCTGACGTAACATCACTGCGCTCGCTCGACGTCAAGTTTGGAGCCAAACTGTCTCTAACAGTGGAGCGTTCTGTTCGCTCTGTTCGGTGCTTTAGGAAGGAATTGCCGCACTCTACAAAACGGAGTATTAAGGGGCAAATACATCCATTTTGACATGCATGTTTTACTTTTAGATCATTAACACAATAACTAAACACAAGAATTGCGGTAAGAATTCGTTACGTACGTCCGATAAAACAATTTAATTATTGCATCACCGAAACACGACATGGAGACCGCCATTGTTTTGCTGGAACGCGCAGAATTTAATGCTGACTGATGTCACTCTTCGATTTTGACTTGCAGCCGATTGAGATATAGCTCTATTGGCTGTGAGAGCTTAAGCGTATGACGGCCTTAGCTGGCCACTACAACTGTCGGCCAGCTAAGGCCGTCGGACGCTTGAGCTCTCACAGCCAATAGGGCTATCTCAATCGGCTGCGAGTCGAAATCGAAAAGTGACATCTGTCGGCATTAATTTCTACGCGGTCCAGCAAAACAATGGCGGTCTCCATGTCGTGTTTTGGTGATGTAATAATTAAATAGTTGTATCGGACGCATACGTAACGTATTCTTACCGTAGTTCTTGTGTTTAGTTATTGTGTAAGGGATCCAAAAGTAAAACATGCATGTCAAAATGGATGTAATTGCCCTTTAACAAGCCCCCAACCCTCCAAGTAATTATTGTGTATATCATAATGCACCTCTGCCTAATATACCTCCGCCTCATAATGTACACCTAATCTCGTTGCCAGAAATACTGAACGTCAGGAATGCTGAACAACGTCACGAGCACTGTTTGGTTAAAAAAGAAAATACTTCACTCTACAAAACGGAGTATTAACAAGCCCCCCAACCCTCCAAGTAATTATTGTGTACACCATAATGAACCTTTGCCTAATATACCTCCGCCTCATAATGTACACCTAATCTCGTTGCCAGAAATATGCTGCCGGTAAAATTCGCACTGTGCAGACATATTCCGTGGAGAAATTAGAATTCGCCATTTTTCGTCGTTTGCTCAACCACCAGTCGTGTTTGCCGTCGAATAGTATTTGTTACGTCACACGAAAGCAGCCAATCCTCGTTCAGAACGCATTTTTGCAATTCTTATTATTCTACATATATCGTTCATCAAAAAACCAATAATAATAATAATAATAATAATAATATAATAATAATAATAATATAATAATAATTTTATTTTTCAACAGTTACAAAAATGCTACCCTCGAAACTGTAATAATACAGTTTATGTGAGTTTAATAACAGTAATTTTGAATGACACAAACATTAATCACGTCACCATACAACAACTACGCATGTGTAGATTGTAAATTATTAACATAAATACAGTTTTTTTTACATTATCATAATTCAATATTTTAATAAACAATTTATACAATAAACAATTTATACAATTTCTTTTCAAGGCGTTATAAGTCAATATTATTTCCCCGTTTAGTTTTATAATCTTAAATTTTTATTTTTTTTTTATTAAGAAAGATGAGCTGAATTACACTCTTCTTAAACAGCTCTTTATTCACGCAATTTAATCTTTTGAAATTTCATTGAATAAATTTGGTATAAAATACACTCGTCTTCTCTTTCCATAATTATTTTTCCATGCAGGTAATTTATATTTATAACTATATTTTACAGCTCTTGATTCACCCGGTTTACTTATTTTTACCTTAAATTTATTGTCAAAGTAATACTTTGTTAAAATAACTAAATTTTTTATTTGCTTTATTTTCAAAATTCTATTTTCTTTAACGAGTATTTCCGTTTTTATTTTTTTGTATTTATCCCCAAACAAGATCTTAGTTAATTTATTTTGAACTTTTTGTAGTCTTTCAAATAGATAATCTGAAGTCTGTCCATAAATCTCAATGCCATATCTAATCACACTTATGACCCATGCATTAAAAATTATTTTTTTCTGTTTCTTATCTAATATTTCTTTTAATCTATAAAGTTTTGAACATAACTTTCTTAATTTATTTACCATTTCTTTAATATGCATTTTAAACGTCCAGTTTTTGTCAATTTCAATTTCTAAGTGTTTCATTGTTAATTTTCTTTCCAATTTAAAGCATTTTTCACTAAATGGATAAGTTTGATTTTTATAATTCAAATTTTTACTATTTCCAAAATGTTTTGTTATCCATGTAAAATTTTTTATTTTCATTTTTGGTAATGTAATGTCCATTTGTAATGTCTTTTCTTTACTTATAAACAATTCGTTTGCAATGTAGTAATCATTTATTATATTAAAGTCATGTTGTAAATTGTTTATCATTTCATTGTAGTCCCTATTTATAGATACCAGAGCTGTATCATCAGCATACATGAAAATATTAGTGTTTTCTATAATATCAACAATGTATAAATTAAATACAGTAGGGGTCCAAGTACAGATCCTTGTGGAACTCCGTTTTTACTTACAATTGGAAAACTATTCTTTTCTTTTAATTTTACAATTGTTGTTCTATCATGTAAGTAGCTTTTTATTATATTATGTATTTTTCCTCTTAAACCTAAATTATAACATTTTTTAATAAAATGTTTTTATCAAAAGTATCAAAAGCTTTTTTTAGATCTATTGGGACAATTCCAATATATTTTCCTTCATTTAACCCTGTTGTTATTAGGTCGTTTAATTCTGATAATAAATCGTTAGTTCCCATATTTTTTCTATATACAAATTGTGATGATGTTAGATTTTTACAGTATTAAAGAACTTTCATATTTTATTTACAACAATTTTTTCCAGAATTTTATCAATTATGGACAGTAAAGCAATTGGGCGATAATTATTTAGGTCTTTATTTCCCTTTTTATGTATTGGTCTTATAATTTGAATTTTTAACTGCTCTGGCCAAACTTCATGTGTGATCATTGCATTTATTAGCTTACATAATTGCTTTTGCAGTATTTACTTTAGTTGGTTTTATGTGATCAGTTTTTATTTTATCTATTCCTGTCGTATGTATATTATTTAGATCTGTTATAATATTTATTATTTCCTTCTCTGTTGCTTCTTCTAAATACATAGTCTGTTTTGTACATTTCGTATATTTAATCCTCTTTTTTGTTATTTCTTTTGAAAAATTTCCTTTTTTATATATGTCATGTTTATCTATATTTATAGTTCTCAGTTCTATTACTTGGTTCGAAAAGTTTTTTGTTTACGTTTCCACTGGGCTTTCTTCTGATAATAATAATAATAATAATAGCTTTAATCAAGTACATGTACATAAATATACATAAACCTGTACACGTAAACCTGTTGAGGCAAGCCTATTAATTTTGCTGCATATTTTTAAATCTCGCAATTTCTATGAATAAATGTGGACCTAATCAGTAGCAAAAATGATATAAAAAGATATATCTCCCCAAACGAAATTTGTTAAGGATTCACGGCAAGTTTTCGCCGTTTAAATTCTTCATATCAAATATCATGTTCTTTTGCCAACTATGACTTCATACCTAACAAAAATTGCCAGTAAGCAATTTTCGTATTTGTATTTACATTTCGAACTATTGCTGCACTGGATTAACTTGGTGAATAACGTAGAAAGAAACTGGGGTTTGCTATAAAAATGCTTCCAAACAGCAAAAATGCTTGGTGGGAATCTTTCATGTGAGAGAAGTGACTTTAAATCACCATAGATAACTTCAGGTATGAGTATATTATCTTTATTCATGGCTAGGCCCCTGTGATTGTTTCAAAAAACGAACGAATCCGTATAGCGGTAACGGTTACCATTTCTCCCACAATAGCAACCGTTAATTAATTTATAGCACCATTCTCCATGCGTGGGCACCTAATTAGCACTTCACGTATGAAAAAAAAAGATATGTTTCTACGATAATTGCCTAATAGTGACCGAATTACACTTTGAAATCAATATTATTGTGCATAGCTGTTATTTTAACATTTTATTTTATTACCCACGTTTACAAATTCTCTTAATTGTGTGCAGTAACAGACAGTGTGAGCTCTCTAATTCTACTCTCTGATGAGGCAGAGCTAGTAAGAAGAATAGTCATGGTCATTCTAAGGTATTGGACCTTCACCCTCCCAATATTCTGTGTTTATTATAGCCACTGTAGTTACTTTGGTAATGCTTTATGCAACATTATCAGTAAGTTTGGCTTAAACGTTCCATTGATATTACTTAACCTAAATTTTTACCAGAATATGAAATATATGAAAACGTTGAGGTCGTCTTGAAGACTAAACGGAAGGAAGAAATTCCTTTTCCTCCAGGATATCGGCTAACCTCCTATTCAGTTGAACAATGCAGCAGTAAAATAGCAGGTGAGTTTGAGGATAAGAAGAGACAAGTATCCGTATACACACTGTGACATACACTTTAACGTATGCTCTATGTCCTCGCCACTATCTGGCTTTAATTATAGCTTTCCCATTGCTAAATTAATGCTACGTGATGTGTGTGATTAGTCATTCGATGTTTACCTGGTGTTCTTTTAATAATACCTGATAGTCTCTCAATAATACATGGCATATTCTCAAGACTACCTGGTATTCTTGTGAGAATATAAGTATTTTTGACAGAATTCCAGGTAGTCTTTAGAGAATACCAGGTATTATTAAGAAAATGCTAGGTATTTTTGAGAAAATTCTGGTATTCTTGACTAGGTATTCTTGAGTGATTACAGGTATTGCACTAGATTTCCAGATATTACACTTTTTATTGTACTAATACCACTAGGTATTACACTAGATTACCTGGTATTCTCTCAAGAATACCAAGAATTACACTAGACAAGACCAGTTTTTTTTTAGAGAAATCTAGGTATTTTTGAGAGAATTCCATGTGTTTTTGAGAGAATACCAGGTATTCTTGAGTGAATGCCAAGTGTAACATTACATTTCCAGTTATTGCACTAGATTTCGCTCTATGCAGAGCAGGTTAAACTGATGTTAATCTTTATCTTTATAGCTTATCTTTAGCTTTATCTTTATAAACAACAAAAAAACACATGAAGAAGATCAACCGAAGTTAATCTTTTGATAAGTATAACAGAATATATGTGTGAAGCAGTGTGTGACAAATGTGGCATTTTAGTAGAAATTTAACAAAAGACCTTTGAATACGTTAACAGTACCTTCGACATTCGTCCCTTAGTTATGGTGAGTAACTAATATTTACTAGCTAGTATTTGCAACACTACTTTCGACTATACTGCGTTATTATCGGACTGGTGCTCATACCTTGGGAACCACGTCAAGGGATAGAAATCCGTGACCCACTTTCAAGTATAGCTATTTGAAAAAACTATCTAATTTTAGTCCGCCACCTTCAATGGAAAATGGCAGCCCGTTTCTACTATTAATTCCAAACTATTATTTGACGAATGTCTAATTGCTTGGGAAGCATAACTGTAGCAGGTAAACTAAACTGTTATAGGTGTCATCCGATTTTTGCAAAATAATGGCTTCAACACAACGAACATTTTGTTCACACCAGAACCAGACATAACCGTGGATGAAATGGTGGACGACTAATGTCACCGCCACTGGATTTATGTTCGAGGAAGACGAAATTAAAGACCCATGAATGCAGTCAGATTGACTTTTAGGCCTGATTTTGTCAACTCATTCATCAGAATGTGATTCATCAGAACATACGAAACCACTCTTATTGCCATTTTATCAGATATGTTACAACGACATGACAATTAATTGGAAAGTCAAGCAGCACAAGTATAGGAGGCCTCAAACTATAAAGGAACGAGATAAACAAGCCAAGCAGCGAAATATCAAATAATAGAAATAACATAGTACAGTAGGCCATCTTTACGCGCTTTTGTTTTGTCGAAGTGGCGTGACTCGGATTCCAACAGGCAATCCAGTCCGTCCCCAGATCGCTCACATTACAGGATCAGCGATTCATCTTTATTAAAAAAGTGATTTGGGGACAGATTGTGTGGTGTTTACCATAATGGGTTCAAGAGCATTACATAAAGGAGTACTCCATCTAAGACCCAACTCTCAAGTAGACCCCTCAGCCGTTCAATTTTAAGTTATTCGACTGGAATAAATATATTCAGCCAATTTTCGGCTAGCTGATCTTAGCTGACTTTTTTTCGGCTACTATCGGCTTGAGACAATTTCGGCGGCTATTGCCTACACAAATTTTGGCAGCTATTACCTACACAAATTTTGGCGGCTATTGCCTACACAAATTCTGGCAGCTATTGCCTACACGAATTTTGGCAGCTATTGCCTACAAAAATTTTGGCGGCTATTGCCTACACAAATTTTGGCGGCTATTGCCTACACAAATTTTGGCGGCTAATGCCTACACAAATTTTGACGGCTATTGTTTACACAAATTTTGGCATTTCCTACATTAAAATGCGAGCGATTAATTTTTTTAAGCTAAATCTTTTATTATGTATGTAGATTTTAGTTTTATGCCACATTAAGTTTTAAGTATGTAAATATAAATTTTAACAAAACAAATGAAATATGTTGTGAATTATAGGTCATATATCTATAGATAAAGGTAACAAATTCAAACGACATAATTCTATACAACTATAAAATTAAACCACTATTATTTTTTTTTTAGTTTTCAGCAAACTTGAGTTAAATAGTAAATACTTAATCTACATCTAAAGATATGACTAGTGCCTACACGAAATATAATTAAATTACGCTTTGGATATACCTATTTTGATTTTTTTTTTACCCTCAAATGTGTGCAAATGACTCTAAAAACTGCTCATGATGTCTAAATTTGATCAGGCAAAGTTACCATTCATGCAAACTTGGTTGTAAAAAAAAGGGACGTAAAAAGGTGAAATATTTTGCATCATGCTACATAAATTCGCTATAATGAATGCTGCCGTGACTACATCTCTCGGGTAAACATTTGGTACTCCGAACAAGAGAGCATTACAAACGCAGAGGGAAACCTTTCTGCACTCTTCCGTCTTTATCGATACAGAACCAAATCAACACGAAAAATTCCACCCCTCTGGTCGGACGAGGATTTTGTCGTTGACGACCAGGCCAAAGCTGAGATCCTTAATAAGTTCTTCACATCCAATAGCATCCTCGACGATGGCCTTGGGTTGCCCCTGCTACCAAACACACTGGAACCCGCTGTTTCTTGCCCGGCTGTGCGGTTTCCTGTAGAGGTGGTCAGACGTTCACTCTCTCTTTTGAAGCCCAGCCATTCGGCTGGTCCTGATGGATTTTCGGTGTATTTTTACAAGCAGATCGCGAACGAAATTTCTTACCCACTCTCCCTCGTTTATTCACACTCTTTTAAGCTTGTCCGCCTTCCTTCAGTCTGGCAAACTGCAACTGTTATTCCAGTCTTTAAAAAGGGGGACGCTGCACAAGCATCCAACTATCGCCCAATTGCACTCACTTCCGTCCCTTGTCGAATCATGGAGTCTATAATCAAAGACAATATCCTCGACCAGCCGGACTAAACTTTGAATTTAGTAAAGTTAAACCTCTTAAAGCCGGACCAATTCGGCTTTCTTCCGGGAAGATCTTCTACGTACCAACTGTTGTTTGCCCTCGACTCTTGGACTTGTGCACTCGACCTAGGAATTAAAACGGACGTAATCTGTTTCGACTTCCAAAAAGCTTTCGAGTCATTAAATCATCGTGGCATCTTGTTAAAATTGGAAGCGCTGGGTATCCGAGGACAGTTGCATTCTTGGATTGCATGCTTTCTTTCAGACAGGTCCCAGCGCGTCGCAGTGTCAAACTCTCTTTCTTCCTCCATGAAAACCACTAGCGGGGTACCACAGGGTTCCGTCCTTGGTCCCTACTTTTTGTCATTTTTTTGAATGATCTGAACTGCAATTCCGACACAGTTCTAGGCTACAAATTTGCCGATGACCTGAAAATCATTTCAGAGATTATTGCTGCTTCTCATGTGGTATCTTTACAAGAAACTACTAACTATATCCTAAGCTGGGCATCTGCTTGGAAATTGCCCCTCTCCGAAACCAAATGCCAGTCCTTCCACATTGACCCATCAAATAAAAACTTTTCATACTTTTAAACAACCACATGCTTCCCAAAACTGATCGAATCCAGGACCTCGGTATCTGGTTCACCTCCAACCTCAAGCCTTCCCTACACTGCAGCAAGATTACTGCTGCTGCTTTCCGTCGCCTTGCTATTGTCAACCGATGTTTTACTTCGGGCAGCCGTGACACAAAGCTTTGGGCTTTTAAGGTCTTTGTAAGGCCTCTTCTGGAATATGCAACCCTGGTCTGATCCCCCTCCCTGTTGAAAGACATTGAGCCGGTCGAATCAGTCCAACGACGCTTTACAAAGCGTCTCCAGGGCATGGAGAATTTGCCCTATTCTAAGCGTTTGACTGCCCTCAATCTAGACTCCTTGGAACTGCGCAGACTGAAGACCGATCTCATCTTGACATACCGTATTCTACATGGCATGCTGGGTGCTGACCTTCCTTTTTTCGAGTCCTGCCCGGTCACAACTACACGCGGTCATTCCTTTAAGTTAATGCATCCGCAGTTCAAGTCAGAATGTCGTAGAGCCTACTTTTCTGCGCGAATTGTTCCAGCCTGGAACTCACTTTCCAACTTGGCCATCACGAGCACCTCTGTGGCTCTTTTCAGACGACACTTAACCCCGGCGATACTTCGCAACTTCGTAAAAAGACCTGAGCATCTTTCCCCAGGCTCCATGAAGGGTCCTTTAGCTATTCTGATGCCTTACTTCTGTTTTAACGCCATGTTTCCTTTGCACATGGTTGGTGCAAGTGGGTCCAGACCCCTTTCTT
>JAHWFP010169278.1:0-48292 GCA_023313725.1 Lithobius niger
GAAATTGTGCGTAACAATCTGTTTTCAACAATCAATTATCAAGAATGTAAAATGTGATCGGCGATTATACAGACTAGTACAGTATACTGCCTTAAGCTTCCCAATGTATTATACAACTTTATAGATCTTGCCTTACCCTTGCTTATTACGGCATCTTTGAGTTTTTCAGCTGCAGTTTTTTTCAAGGGAGATTCTAGTTCATCAATCGGCATTTCTGGTATCTCGGGCCCACCAACTGAGTTGTTCAAGTGGTTGATGAAGTCTTCCTCATGCCTAGTTTTAGGCTGGTGAAACCCCAATAGATCCTTCGGATCGCTTTCAGTTGTCGGACCTGGAACTTCCTCCACTATTGACGGTGGAACGTTGCCTGGAGGTTTGGGTGTGCTGTTTTTATCAGCGTAAGACCGTGATGAGCAGACAGATAAAGCGCAGGGTGAAATGCTCCACTTCAACATTATGCACTTATTCCTGCCGTGCGTGGAATGGGGCAGCCGTAAGATATGAGAGAACCCTAAAATAAAATAATTTTGCATAAGAAAACACGAGTTGGGGTATACACCGAACGGTAGTTGCATATGCTGACCCAGAGGCCCCATATACATCTTTTAAACTGGGAAAAATACTTTACAAAAATGATTAAAATATCGGATTTCGCAATACAAAATCTAAAGGCTCACATGGGTTGCATGTCGTAAATCTGTGAATTTTGTTTCATGTGACGATTCTTTTAGTTGTACTCTCCCTGATTAATATCTTTGAATAAGTTTTTAACGATATCGAGCTAATGAAGTCAGATTAATTTTGGTCTTTTAAAGTCACTATCCCATGAAGTTATTGACTTTCAAAGCCCAAAATTAATCTTTATTTTTAGTTTCTTACAGAAAATTCAACCATCGTACCTGAATTTTTTACCGTAGTTTCCATCTACAAAATACTTACTTCATTATCACTTACTTCTTTTTACGCAGTGCCAAAAGTGTTCCAGTTACTCCAAACTAGCAAATTTGTGAATGCTTATACTGGCATTCTTCCTCAGGTTTGGGCAATGAGACGCACACGCACCAACTGTCCTACTTCCACACCGAACGCGATGATTCAAATCACCCCCTTTTCATCGATGTATCAACTTTCCAGGTTGCTGCTGTCAAGCTCTGTGTGTGTCGCTGTTGTAATAGGGAGAAACTTCTTCCACTTCATCTCCAGTTTTTCACACAGTTCAAGGGTCACAATTTTATTAATCTGCCTAAAAGCAGGGTCTTGGACGTTCACAAGTTGCACTGTTTGATCTTGGCAGTGTTGGATAGCAATTGCCTCCAAGGCGCGGAGGTGTGCCTCTTTGAATGAGTTGGATTTAAGCATCAGTCTTGTCCCAGTTAATCTCGTGCCTCGTTCTCAGTCTGTGGAAGGCAATTGCGCTTCTTTTGTCTCTCTTAGAGGTGCCGTACACGTGCTCATTGACCCTTATGCTAACTTTTCTCTTCGTTTCACCGACATAACCAAGAGGGCAGTCACTACACGGTATCCAATAGACTGCCCCAGATGTAGTGGGCAGCTTTCCCTTATCATAGATCTGTTTTTCTTCTTCACCATCACTCTCGTCAACATTCTCTTCTTCAATCTTCTCACTTTCCTCCTCTTTTTCTCCGTCTACTCTTTCTACTTCTCTCCTATTCTTCGTCTTACTCCTGGCCTGGTAATGGTGTTCTACTTGCGTTGCGGTTATAGCTAGTCTCTCATCCTGTTCTGGTTTATGCTGTTCTGGCTCTGGTGTCCTATTTTCGGTTGTCTTTCATCCAGGATTTTCTCTGGGGATTGCGGAATACACAATGTATTCCTATTTTACCGAGAGCCCTCTTAACCCGCTTATAACTTCCAGGCATGTAGGTCACAACCTCCATGGGGCTATCTCCAGCGTTTTTCTCTTTTAATTTCTTTCTGAGGGGGTCCTTCCAAGCTTTCGCTCTTTTTATTGCTGCATTGATAGCCGGAGCGGGGTATCCCATCGCCAAGTATTTTTCTTTTGCTTTCTTGAACCAGCTTTCACCCTCTTTTACCTCCATGATCCTGCTCCTAATTCTCATCATCTCACTTTTCATTACAGCTAGGAGTTGGGATTTCGGGTGTCCCGAGAAGAACGCTATTCCTCTTTCGGTCTGTGTAGGTTTTTCGTACTGTTTCCACTTCAGTTTTCCATCCACTCCTCTTTGAATCATGGTGTCCAAGAAGGGGAGACTGCCTTCCTGCTTATCCGCGGAGGTGAAGCACAAATCCGTAGACCATCCGTTCAAGGTCCTTTCAGCAGAGTCCATTTCTTCGACAAGCTTCTCGGCAAGAAAATCCTGGATGAAAGACAACCCGAAAATAGGACACCAGATCCAGAAAATAGGACACCAGAGCCAGAACAGCATGAACCAGAACAGGACGAGAGACTAGCTATAACCGCAACGCAAGAAGAACACCATTACCAGACCAGGAGTAAGACGAAGAATACGAGAGAAGTAGAAAGGGTAGACGGCGAAAAAGAGGAGGAAAGTGAAGAACAGAATATTGACGAGAGTGATGGTGAAGAAGAATAACAGATCTATGAGAGAAAGCTGCCCACTACATCTGGAGCAGTCTATTGGATACCGTGTAGTAACTGCCCTTTTGGTTATGTCGGTGAAACAAAGAGAAAAGTTAGCATAAGGGTCTATGAGCACGCAAACGCCACCTCTAAGAGAGACAAAAGAAGCGCAATTGCCATCCACAGACTGAGAACGAGGCACAAGATTAACTGGGAAGGTACAGGAGTGATGCTTAAATCCAACTCATTCAAAAAGGCACACCTCCGCACCTTGGAGGCAATTGCTATCCAACACTGCCAAGATAAAACAGTGCAACTTATGAACGTCCAAGACCCTGCTTTTAAGCAGATTAATAAAATTGTGACCCCCGAACTGTGTGAAAAACTGGAGACGAAGTGGAAGAAGTTTCTCCCTATTACAACAGCGACACACACAGAGCTTGACAGCAGCAACCTGGAAAGTTGATACATCGATGAAAAGGGGGGGATTTGAATCATCGCGTTCGGTGTGGAAGTAGGACAGTTGGTGCGTGTGCGTCTCATTGCCCAAACCTGAGGAAGAATGCCAGTATAAGCATTCACAAATTTGTTAGTTTGGAGTAACTGGAACACTTTTGGTACTGCGTAAAAAGAAGTAAGTGATAATGAACGAAAACCCGAGGTAAATCATCCGTACCACCGGTATTTAAAGTGAAATACTTACTTCGGTAATAATAGCTAAAATTGCTAATTATATGCTTTTCATTGCTCAAAATTAAATCAATAAACTATTTTACAATAATCTATTACCATTTAGCTGCCATCCAGTGATACAGGCAGCGCTGCTATGTCATCTCATATCGCTATTGTGTACGACTGTGATCTATCATGTCAGGTTTGACTAATTCGTTTTGCCCTGCTAACTTGATTTATAACTTGATTCATTGCAAATACAAGAATGACCGTGAATTTATCGGACTTACTAAACTCTGGGAAATTTCCCTCCTGCGTGCACGTTGTTGGTAAGGTGTTGTCCCACCACATTCACCTAAAAAAGGCCATGGCTGTCAGGTTTGGATGTCCATGATGTTGCGTTCAGACGTCTGTACCAATTACAAAGAGTGGTGGAGAATATCTTTACTGATCAGGAGTCCACCCCCCCCCCCCACGACGTCGTCAATGATACCGGACGTCCTCGCCGACATCAGCTAAGAAGCAGACATCCGGCCATGACATCTTTTCTACCCCTTCAAAACGCAGTCATGACAGTGAGGAAGAAAGGAAGGAGACGATGCCGGAATCACCCCTTCCAGGAAAATTAACGCTGCACGAAGTACGAATCACCAATGTTCAGTCTCTATAACTTCTATGCACTCGGAAAGATTTTCACTTAAAAGGATTTCAACGAAGCTTCTACCAGTTCCGCCAATAAACTTCCTTCCAAACTTCGTAGAGAAAAGCAAGAAGAAGATTTTTGTGATGACGATCCTTACGAAAAGCAAACGTGATGCTTCATCGGATTCAAGTTACGATTCTGATGATGATGATAGCTACGATAGGGGCCTGATTTTGTCCCTTGGAGTACGGTTTTGCTTTCCACTACTTACAACACACTCCATTTTGCAAAGAACCATGTCCTCTGCAAATTAATCCTGACGTCCCTCCTTTCGAAACATATGCCAATTTCAAAAATCGGGCTTATCGACCAACACATCTGCTTCAATATCAAGTGGTGTTCGTCAGCTGGTCAACCGTGAAACTTTAACACGTAAGGAAGAAGGGTCTGTCTCAGCTTCCACCCCACTTCCATCTCATGACCGTAAGAAGAGGAAATTCTTCTTCACCTCTATGGGGTACAAGGCACCGTCCAAAAAGCACTACCAAACTTACAATGGAAGGGAAATGTCAAGACAAACTTAATTAATGTTATGTCATTTCCACACATAAGATAGTTATGCACTATTGGCCAACATTGTAAGTAAGTAAGATATTTATTTCCATAACTAGGAAAATGGAAAGCAGGAAGGGACTGTTAGGTTCCGCTAACACCTGTCCAGCATTAAAAGGATAATATTCATACATTAAATAAAAGAAAAATAAGATACATACAACCAATTATATGACTAAAAGAGGAGCAATTGTAATATACATGAAACATTTAAAAAAATATTAAAAGCAAAACATATTAAAAACACTTTAAAAATATTAAAAACAAAACATATTAAAAACATTAAAAAAAATATTAAAAAAAAAGCGTATAATACATTTTTAAAATATTAAAAACAAGAAATATGAAAAAACATTTTAAAAATCTTGCAAGATCGGTCGTTTTAAGAAGTTGTCTAAAAATACGTAAGTTCGCAGAATCCACCACCTCCGATGATAAGCTGTTCCAGGGGTGCACCACACGATTTGAGAAAAAATATTTTCTACAGTCTCTTTTTTTAGGCGCAACCATCAGTTTAAGTGCGTGTCCCCTAGTATACCTATTGCCACGAACCACAAAGAAAAGCTTTGGGTCAAAATCAACAAATCCCCGTAGGATGGAGAATGTTAGGCATAAATCTGTGTACAATCGCCGCAGCTCGAGAGACTCGAGACCCAGCTTACTAAGACGCATTGCGTAAGGCAAATTGTAGTATCCCGGAAGATATTTCGTGAACGAACACTGTACAGATTCAATATGTCTTTAAGATGATATGGAGACCAGACTGGGCTGGCATATTCGAGAATAGGCCGCACATAGGTTTTAAAGGCTTTAATTAGAGTAAGCACGTCACGAGAGATAAAACATCTTCTCACCACAAAACTAATTCGTTTTGCCCTGCTAACTAGCTGATTACACTGGTTTGAGAAACTAAGGTTTGATGAGAAGTAGACACCAAGATCCTTAATACTTTTCTCGGCCTTTAAGGCATGATTTTTATGTAAGTATGCATGATTTCTATTATTATTACCAAGATGGAAAACAAGACATTTGCTATCATTAATAGGGAGCTGCCACTTAGCTGACCATTCGAAAATGGATTCCAGTGATGCCTGAAGCAGTGAGTGGTCATTAGAATCAGTAATGGGTCGATACATCTTGATATCATCTGCGAATTTTGGCAATTTAACATTTATTGAGTTTGACGACAGGTCAGAAATGTAAGTAATAAAAAACAATGGGCCCAATATTGATCCCTGTGGGACACCACTGGTTACTGGTAAGGAAGAAGATATGGTGGTTCCCAATTTTACTGCTTGAGTTCTGTTCCTAAGAAAATCCTCAAGCCACTGAAAAATTTTTCCGCTGATACCCATGTTAGATAACTTTACTAGAAGTTTGGCATGTGTCACGGAATCAAAGGCTTTGGCGAAATCAATACATAAAACGTCAACAGGTTTACCGTCTTCCATTGAAAGCGTCCAGTCATTAAGACAGGTTAAGAGCTGAAGGGTCGTCGAACGACCTGGAAGAAAGCCGTACTGGTCATCTGGTATAAGATTAAATGAATATAAGTGGTTTAAAAGACCATTCCGTATAATCCGCTCAAGGATTCTACATGGAACACACGTGAGCGAAATCGGACGATAATTTATCGGCTCAGCCGTATTACCCTTCTTGAAAATAGGCACAACATTAGCGTGCCTCCAACTGTTAGGTACAGTACCCGTGTCTAATGATCTTTCAAGGATATGAAACAATGGTCGATACAGTTGATCAGCAAGTTTCTTGTAAAAAGTTGACGAGAATCCATCTGGGCAGGTAGCCGTACTGTTTTTTAATTTACTGAGATGTTGTAAAATGGTTTCTGGTGTAAAACTGACATTTTCAAGTTTATTTATTATATTAATATTAGTATTCGAGTTATTCCACGGCTGCCCAGGAACAGGGACGTTTAAGTCTAACTGGTTTTCGTTACGATCATTGCTAACGAAGTTGTTACAGAACGTATGGTTTAAGGCATTAGCCTTCTCGACTTGAGTCGTTAATACTTTATTATTGTAGTGCAATGGTTGGATTGACTTAGTTGTCTTCGTTTTCTGTCTGAAAAATTTGTAGAGGGAACCCATAGTACCCACATTTAAAATTTGTTGCTCAGACGTTATTTCGTGCATCTTAATTTATAGCTGCAGGTCTTGTACAATTCCAAATTTATCGGAGATCGGTTCGATTTCAACCGTCTCCATAGGGACCTTTTTTTTGCCATTTGCTTTTTAATAGAGCTAGGTATCCTAGTTCTAGAATTTTTTGATTTAATATGGTATTCCGTAGATTCAGTAGCCAGATTTGTTAAAACGATCATGAAAGAATTCCACAGGGATTCAACTGTGGTAAGCCCATCAAAAAGTGAATTCCAACAGACGTTTTTTAATTTCGTGCTTAAGGTGTCATAATTAAGTTTTGAGTAGCAGTTTGACTCATTAATGTCAATATTGTGATTGCGATTGATATGAAAGATAGCAGTACTGTGATCACTGGTGCTAAATGGAGCGATCACGTCTGTATCGAAGATAGTTAGCTCACAATCCACCAGGATGACATCCAGGATGGCATTACCTCATGTTGGCTTCGTCACCAACTGTTCTAGACCAAGGTCCATAGTGCAATCAAGGAAGAATTTTTGATTTAAATTTGACGAGCAGTGGTTTACCCAGCTGACGCATGACATATTGAAGTCACCAATAACAAGATTTGTACAAGTGGGGTCTACACATTTCTTAAGATAATCACACATGCCATCAATTTGCTCTTTATCCCTGCCGTTCGGCAAGTAGCAGCTTATCAACTTAGTATTTAAAGTAGGGAGGTAAAGGCTCAAGGCTTCAGAACCCACTGCAACTGTCTGTCTGCTCGTTGGGATCGAATCTCGAAGAAAAACCGCAATACCACCACCCAGACTACCCCTATCACGCCTAAAAACAACGTATGGTGCACGATAGACCAGCAAAGCATCGGGTATGGTGTCGTCAAACCACGTCTCAACCACAACTAACAGATCAAAATTTTGCTCGCGCAATAACAGACTTAGTTCTGACAACTTATTCATTGCGCCTTGGGCACTTATCAAACAGCCTGATAAACCAGGAGAAAATGTACAAGCATCAATAGTGATATCATTACCTTGCATAATAGTACCACCCGAAGCCGCAGCATTACAGCAGTACGTCGGACTACAAATGGAAGTGTCATTTGGAGGTTTAGCATTAAGTTGGGGACACAATTTAAATACATCATTGAATACTATATGATGGTTTACAGAAGGACCGACCCAACACAGATCGTGTGGCTTAACCGCCACTAGTTTTCCTTAAGGGAAACGAAACCGTCATGAAGTTGATATTTGAGCCAATACTGTGTGACAGCATGCCTCAGTAGGGATTTCCCCAAAACAGAAAGATGGATACCATCCGGTGCTAAAAGGTGATGGTTACTTCCGATTTGCTTCCAGAGGGAGATAAATCCTATGGATTTTGCCTTGCACATTGCTTGCAGGTTTCCATTGCACTTGACTAAGTGCATATTGAGGTCAGTGATGCACTTCTGGGTTCCATTTCTTATTCTCCCCGGAAAAAGACGATGACACTAATACGTATGGTGGGTGAAAAACCTCGAATATGATCCACCAAAATTGAAAGTTTTTTCGCAATACCATCGGGGGAGTCAGTTTGAACATTATTTGTACCTACACATAAAACCACCCTGGAGGCAACCTTCTCTGAGCCGATAATTTCTGTTGCTGGTTTACATAATCTTTCAATTGTTGCGCCAGGAAAGCACCACGTTTTGGAGAATAGCTTGTTCCCTTTATTTACTTTAATGTGGCGTACCTGAGAGTCTCAATTATGAGGATTTTCTGCGGCTGATGATCCCTGGAAAGTGGTACATTGGTGCTTGAGTCACAGGTAACTGCTTCAGAATCGCAAAAACAGTTTACATTTTGAACTTGCGTGACTACTAGATTCTTTCCCTTAGCCACAGCACGGCTGTTGTCACTTTTATTTTTATCACGGTTGTTGTTTGCATTAGGATAGTTCCAAAATGGTGGTCCATCATGACGAATACCTGCGGAACGACCCTTCACATTGCACCGTGTATTTATGGTCCTGGTTTCGGTAGGAGTCACTGGATCCGTGGCCAAATGATCCAAATAAGAGGATAAAAGGTTGAGATTCCCTGTGGAATCTGACGACACGACGGAACTAATAACAAACTTCTCATTGAGTTGTGAACCTGTATTTTTCTTTTTGATCTCTTCTGTGGATTGTACTAAAGTTCCATTTCCGCATGAATACGATTTTGTCATCCTTGTGCTGATGTCTGCCAACATTGAGCCCTGGTTAAGGAACATCCCCTCGATTTTGTTTTCCAAAGTTTTAAGGCTCTCCCCAATCAGGTATGTGATGAAATCCATAAAAATTAGTCCATCTGTGTTAGTGCCCACAGAACAGGTTGGCATTGGCGTGCTTTCTAAAGTATTTGCGGCGAGGTTCGTCAGAGATTCTGGTCGAAGTGCCTCAGTGAAGTCTGTTGTAACATCTGCTACGCTTAATGTTGATTCGGACACCATGGCCTTAAGGCCCGTGAGTGAATGATTTAATACATTGGGTTCAAATTCGTGCTCAAGACGATCAATGGCAATCATTTGTTGATGTGTGCTATGTTTTGTTTCATGTCAGAAATAGTAGTCAATAAACTGTCAGTGGTAAATTTATAGAGTCACTTATTGGGCTATCCAAGACAGTACTCCCGCAATGCGATTCTTGAGTAGAGTCTGATAGATACATACTGTCAAAGGATGAGTTAAGAGTAGTATGGGCATTGTCACCTGCTCCAGCACGCAGTGTAGATTCTTGCGTATCAAATGACATAGGCGTTGAACACTTCCTGGTCGATAGAATCTCAACGGGTCCATTTTCCACCGCCTTATTTATTTTTACTTTTTTCTTTTTAGTTTTTGGAGTTTTGATTGTTTTGGCTTGATTGGGCTTTGGTCTGCGAACAGTGATAAAGCATGCCCTATGTTTTGCAGTTATTCCTGAATTGATAACCATTTTGTGTTTGATACTGTTGGTGGCGCACGCCAGGTTTGTTGGAGTTTGCATTGTATTTGTTATAGTTTCAACGGTTTCTTACCACTGTGTCCAAATGCGTTCTATCCCAAATTACAAACTGCAAGAGACTTTCCACACTCACCACATTTAAATGGCTACTTTCCACTGCGTACAAACTTGTGTCGTGTTGAATTACACTTGTACGTAGGAGACTTTCCACACTCGCCACAAACAAAAGGTTTATTTCCACTGGGCACAATTACCTGCTGAGTAATAATAACATTGTCTGCGGGAGATTTTCCACACTCGCTACATTCAAAGGTTTTTTTCTACTGGTTGAAATGTGTGTGTATACTTATCAGCACAGCCAATTCCACATTCAAAAGGTTTTTTTCTACTGGGTGAAATGTGTGTGTATACTTATCAGCACAGCCAATTCCGCACTCACTACATTCAAATGGTTTCTTTTCACTGTAAACAACTTCGTGCCTTATGATACGGTACAAACTTGACACAGGTGTTTCTTCAATCATCACATTTAAATTGCATCTTTCCAGCATGTTCAGTTAACGTGCCATTATTACAGGCTTTTCATCAGAAGCTGTTATGATCTGAAGTTATATGTGCGTGCGTCACAAAATGCAGGCTCAACAGTAAATTCACTCTTCTCAGCAAAAGCCCTTCGCCACGATCCACATTCAGGAGGTTTCTTTCCACTAAATAGATGTGTGAGTATCGAGAGATTGCACTTCCAAGTCCTCTAGTTGGATTCGACCCGGAGCCTTTTCAAATTCGTATACGGTAATAGAAGAAAAAGTCTCTAACACAGGCAATACTATTTTGAACTCATCATTTTCAATTGCCCCAAAAGTGATGAAAAAGTAGGCCAAAAATTCCACGTTGGTGTGGGATGGGTTCAGGGGGTCTCCAGGTACCTCCCCGGCCCAAAAACTCACGGGAAAAAAAAGTGTCTCCAAGTAGTCTTGAACCCACAGTCAATGCCAAGAAATAGCCCAAGAGCAGCCAAAATGGCTGCCCCCTCAAAATGACAAAGACAGGCTAAATGCACAAATTTAAGACACTCATAATTCAGTCAAAATTGCACCTGGGACAGCCAAGAAGGTCCCAAAAGGACCTCGGAGTCCTTATCTTCAAACTCACCAACGGTGACTGTTCAGTGATGTTTGGATCCACATGAAAAGAATGAATGTTCAGGAGCCCAAACAACAGCATGCACCTATCTAATCTAATATCTAATCTCTAATCGGTTGACATTTATATAACCTGGGCAGGATCAGTCCATATTTTTGTCTTAGCACAGGAACCACTGACTTCCAGTCAATAAACATATCTGGCCGGGCAGTAGGTTGGGCCGGGTGTTAACCACGGTGGCGCAGACTGAGTGTGACGTGTCGTCATCTTATGTTGCCGCACGACGCCGTCCCAAGTCAGGAGGTGCAGGTTGTTACTAGTTACGATATGTTGGTGTCAGGGCAGCTGTTACATATTTTTGGTTATCAGTTGTTGACTTCCAGTGGGACATATATCAACGAAAGTGACCATGCGGAGAGTTTGACGAATCGATATTTCATTCAATTTTGAATGCGACCCTTATAATACTGGCTGGAGAACACATCGTCACACATGCTGGTATAGCGGTCGCAGTCACACGTGGTGTCACGTGGATGTTGGCTCGCATGGCATAGTCACATGATCATTCTTGGAGGTGAACTGGGTCACAAGCCAGTGGGGCAGGGTTGTTGTCAGTGCTGCATCGCCGGCGGACGTTTCATTGCACTGGGTTATCGGTAGTTGTGATAATCACACATGAAATGGGGTTGTGCACGTGGTAAGACAACGGTATATGGTAATGTGTAATCACAAATGTATTGTGTGACCACATGTGACGTGGGTGCGATATATAATAGATTGTGGTGAGGGATGGATTTCCCTTTTCAACCCTATTTGGTCGAGGAAGAAATTCCCTGGGGGTGGTATTTCATCACGGGATAAGGCAGAACCTTCCGTTATCACGCTGCCTGGCCTCATTTCGATCCTATCGTGAACGCTGAGGTGTGTCAGAAGTTGTCGTGCCGGTGGTATTCGTAACGTGTTGATTAGGGATTGACGACCCTTTGCACGTGGGGTAAGTGACTCGTAATTCGAGGCCCTTGGATGATGTCCCCTTTAGGCGCTCAGTTTTCTTATAGGAGTTCAGTAGGGAGCCTTAGCAAAGCCTGCGAGCTTAGCCCAATGGTTGGCGCATAGGATCAGTTCCAGCAACCGGCTTGTTTTTAAACTGTTCGGTTGGGTTTCCACTTATTTGGAACATAGGCCTCACATGCTCCCTTTGGCTTGATTGTTAGGTTAGGTTGGTGTACACCCTTCTTGGGAACAGGATTTAATGTGCCAGCCATAGTACAAGAGTTGCAGCATTTCATGGTGAGCGGTTAGAGGGATGAATCGCAGGCTTTGAGTTTAGGGGGTTGAATCAAACGCTTTCTGTTCTCACTGGACGAACATCAATACATGGTGAATTGGTCACAGACATTGTACGTAGTGAAAAGTTGTATGTTTTCACTACGTTTGCTGCTGTTGAAGGCCATGGTGTCCCGTGTGGACTGGTACATGTTCTGTTGGTGGTCTGAAGCTACACACTGCGGTCATTGCTTAGACATTAAGTAGCAACACTACTGCTGAAGTTGCTTCCTTTACGAGGAGGGCTGTTAACATCGTGAGTGATTGTTATACCCACTGGTCGACACCGGGGGCCACACTTTGCATTCGTGAAAGTTGACTGAAAGGCCACAGTCGCAGAGGATCAAGTAAACCTTCCTCCCGACCAGAATAGTTGCAATGCCCGTTGACTTGAATTTTTTCTGCTCACAGCATAGTTGCTGCACGGTACGTAGGCCACACCCCGTATCTCGAGTCTAGGTGTGATTTTTTAGCGGGAAGGATTTTTTGCTTTTGGCAAAATTTCCATCAGTCACTAGCGTTGATACGCCGCGTTAGGCTGGAGTCACCCCAAGGGGTATCACCCCTGATATATGATGGTGGGCACGAAGTGAACAAGTCCCCCCCCCCCTCCCCCCGCCCCTACCGTGCCGTGTACGTGTGAGTATATACCGGACGGAAACAAATGGACTAGAAGTTCATTTATGAACAAACTTGATTTTCTTGGTTTTTACGAATAGTGATTGCGGGTTTAATAAACCTAAGGCGGATATTTTACTGGAGGTAAACGGTATGCTGGCCAGTCGGTTCTCCAGCCCATCCTCGTTACTGTAGCAGATCAGTGCCCTTGGTGGCCCCTATATGACAGTACATTGCCTTGTATTGTCGTTGTCACACTGGTTTTCCCCACAGGGCAGTGCGTGCAGGCAGATTCGTGGGCGCATGATGGTGGAAGGGTCTTGTGTTCAGATCTAACGACTGCAACTGAAAATCAACATTGGAATGATAGGCAATGAGTGAAACGAATACGGTGGAATTTAGGCCATTGAAGGGTCGGATACTGTATGTGTTCCCCGTGGATGGAGCGACACAAGGGCCGGACTCCATGAGAAACGCTACATCCTGACTCGTACATGAGCTTGTGGATCTTTGTGAAGCCGGATGCTATGGTCCACAGTTATGGGACTGCACAAAATTGGGCGTTCGCCCTTGTTAACATAGGTAAGGCGGTTACCTTCAAGAGAGTGAAAATTCTCCGTTTTAAGCACACTCCCACGTTAAATAAAGGTGAGACGTGACTTGGTTAACAGTGCCTTGTCATTTGGGGAGATTTGATTAGATGGGGACGTGCTTTGCGGACATAGTAGGTATTGGTGTTCCAATGGAATTGACTTCAGATGAAAGGTGGCACTTCCTTTGCCATTAGAGCATTTTTTTCTTTTAAGTGGTGGGCATTCAACACCTGGACAGCGGCTACCACTGTTGGCCTGCGTTGCTCTTGGTAAGAAGGACATTGGAATGATTTCTTAGGATAGAATTTACTCCGTTCCCTCGCCAACTGACAAAGGCAGCATTTTAATACAGGCACAGTCCTTCAGTGTCTCTCGATCCCGAGTCAGACATCGTGCCCACAGTGAGGCCTCCCACGTGTCCTTCACTTGTTGTCGAGCTCCCTGTGTGGCGACAAGACGAGTGAGTTCCCAGCGTAATTCGAGGCAAGGAGTACTCCTGTTTTGCCACAGAATGACCACATTTTTTGGTCTTCCATCCCCGGAATTCAGGGCTCACACCTGGAAACCTAAGGAAGCTCCTTTCTCCATCGCAGCGAAGGCGTAATCTCCTTGCCTGGGACGAGATTGAGTGGAAAGGCCGTTGTGCCCAGGGAGAGCAACTCGTTACTTTCGCTGCAACCAAGGTAGTCAGGAGGATGGAGTGTGACAGTGGTGAGGTCAGGAAAACCTGGAGACTAGAGAGGCGATAACACTGGCATTGCTTGCTAGACATTTGGATTTGTTAGGTGGTTGAGGAGGCTCACAGGTCACACATGCAGAGAGACCCACGGCAAGGGGTCATGTTCACGCGCTGCGACCGCAGCAGCATCGGGGGCATTCATCGTGGGGAAGGCGCTGGAGGAAGGGTCAGCGGCAAGGCAGTGGAAGAGCAGAACTGAGGCCATTGCCCACTGCCCTTCGGGGAATAAAGACGATAGGATCACCTCCTAGGAGGCACCCACTCGTGGCGCCAGGAAGGGTATTACAGAAGTGAGCAGGAGAATCCTGAGGTAAGATGGTAATACAGTACAGGATTGGAGCGGTTACAATTTTATCTCCTCCATAAGGGGGATGCAATGCGCAGGTTTCGACGCCCAACAGGGTGTGACAATATCAGCAATAAAATACAGGTAAGTATTTTAGGATAGTAGTAAAAACGGGGTTTTACTCCTTTAAAATAGTTTTTTTATCCTAAAATAATAGCCTGGATGAACCCTCCCACCTCCCGCGTCGAACTATCCTCAGGGCTTAGTGAGACAAACTGTGAGTAAAAGTGGGAAAGGGGGGCCGCCTAGCGGCGGGCATGTGCCCCAGGAAACACCATTGCAAGGACCCAGCGTACTGAAATTTCTGTTAAGGTTGCGACGTAAGGCATTAAAATACAGGTAAGTATTTTAGGATAAGTCAAAAGGACATTTTGCCGGCCCCCAGCCAGGGCGGCTAAAAATGGTTTCTTTTTTGCTTAAAACATACTTTAACCTGATAATTTAGCATTACATTGACCTCAATTAATGTTTTCCTGGAGGCATTTAAGTTGCTTGTAGACGCCTGCTTGCATGACCCACTGCGCATGCGCAGCCCTCTCTATATAAGGAAGAACGTGGTTGGACTCGGCATACATTTTCCTCTCAATCTGTCAGGCGGTGACTCGAGAGGGGAGGTAGGGCGGGCTTAGGTCAAGTATGTTTTAGGCAAAAAAAGAAACCATTTTTAGACGGCCTGGCTGGGGGCCGGCAAAATGTTCTTTCTTGTTTGCCAAACATATTAACCTGATAATTTAGCATTATCAGTAGACCTCGTCAAACTTGGTGGCGGGCACCGATCTGATGGGGCGCCCCGGGTTGCAAGCAGGCTTCCCCCAAAAATTTTTATTGTAGTAAAAATTTGCACTTCGTTCAGAACCGGATGATGAAACAGGAACTTGGACTTCTTTCGTGGGATTTGGACTGTTGTTAAATGAGGGATCTTGCTTCCTTCTATGGTTGGCTTGTTTCCATCTGGGAAGGCTTGCTTCAGCTTCGTTCTGATTGTGCTTAAGGGGGGGGTTTGACCACAGTTCTGGCTGTACCGTTTGATCCCAGCCGGTGTGGTCCTTTACCTTCGCTTGACATGTATATAAGTATAAGTATAACGTTTTTTGCTCACCCAAGTTGGGTATTATGCAAAAATCCAAAACACACCAAAAAAGACAAAATTTAAAAAGATAGACGAGAATCCAAAAGAGAAGTTAACAAACAGTAGAGTGACTGCAGACAGGAAGACTGCGACCACGCCTCAAAGATATCTCAAAGGAAGTCACGCTGTCACACATCACGCTCGCTGTTGGCAGCGCGTTCCAATGTTTGATAGTGTCAGGGAAGAAAGTGCGGGCAAAAAAGTTCCTTTGGCACTGTAACAACTTAATCTTTCTGGGATGGTCGTGACGTCCAATGTAGCCAGGGTGGCTGATAAAATCCATAGGATTCAAAATTGTATCACCAGTTGCCACCCGGAACAGGAGAGTCAACCGATGCTCCAAAACCTTGTTCTCTCCAAAGTGGTCCAGCCCACGTCGCCCATTAAACCAGTGACACAAACATCCCGTGCCCAATTACGGTAAACCATCCTTGCAGCTCTTCTCTGCAGCCCTTCTAAAGCCACAGCCTCAGATCCCGTTGAATGCCAAACAGCAGAGGCGTAGCTGAGGTAGGTTCTAGCAAGCATGTCAAAAAGAGTTTTCCTCACATCGACAGTCGAGTCCCACATCACACGACTAATAAACCCAGTTTGCTGGGCTAACTTCGTCAAAACACAGTGAATGTGACTGGACCAGGCCAAGTCGGCAGACAAGAGAATCCCAAGATACTTAGTTTCGTCAACCTGCCTGATCTGTACATTTCCAACCTTGTAAACTACATCACAAAGATTACCAGTCTTACGGCTCACACGCATGAAAACAGTTTTGCTGGGATTCATGCACATGCCCCATTTATCGCACCACTGTTCCATTACGACAATGTCCTCTTGCAGAATTTGACTGTCAGCAAAGGATGAGATGCGCCTGGCCACTCCACAGTCATAGGCAAACATCGCGCTGTCCGACCTAAACTGGCTGGGGAGATCATTCACATAAAGAATAAACAACAAGGGCCCAATCACAGACCCCTGCGGTACCCCTGAGGTAACGGGAACCTCTGCAGACTTCACACCCTCCAGCTGCACAAACTGTGAACGACCAGTTAGGAAAGCCCCAATCCACGTCAACACTTCCTGGCTAAAACCAAACGACTGCAGTTTTGAAAGTAGAAAACCATGAGGCACCTTGTCAAAAGCCTTCGAGAGATCAAAAAACAGAACATCAGTAATACCCCCTTCATCCATGGTTTTAGCAAGTCTGTGAATAAAGCTGGCTAACAACAACTCGCAGGATCCTTCCTTCCTGAAGCCAAATTGCTTATTACTGAGCAGTTCATTTTTCGTTAAATAGTCCACCATAGCCCTAGCAATAATGTGTTCTAATATTTTGCAGGGGATGCTAGTAAGAGAAACAGGCCATCATCATTCTTCTTACCAGATTTATGTATTGGTGTAACTGGTGTAACATGTTTCTCAGGTAGTGGGAGGTAAATGTCATTGAGTGACGCAAGGAAGCGGTTTGTGGCATTTCTTCAGCTGGGATGGCGATGGTGATCATCGAGAAGGTTGGTCTTGTCTGTTGTCTTGAATCCTGAGTTTAGGGCTGAGCCGTAGACAAGGATCGTTCGACCTTTGAGTTTGTCGCGTCGAAAAGGTCAGTGAAGAATCTTGAAAGATCGAGTAGAGAGGGATTGATTGGATGATTTTCCTTGAGAAAACCCCAATGAAATCAAATGGACCAGTCGCTGACATACATTGCTTGCTTGCTTTGCTTGTTTGCGTATGCTTGCTTCGCGATTGTTTTGTGGTAGCTTTGTCCTTGGTTAGTCTCTGCGAGGACTTCGTGGTTGTGCGACAGGCATTACCAGGCTGGGTGAAAATGGCGAAGACTCGCACCGACAGGGAAGCGAGAGAGCCGGTGACCGACATTGATTGCGATGCGAGATGTGGCCGTCGGGGGGGGGGGGGGGGTGAGTGTCGGTTGCTGCGTGTTGCTACTTAGAGCGAGGCTGTCGGACAGCCCGAAAGGACTGTGTCTTGTTGGAAGAACTGTCGTTGCGTGCGGAGTTTGGGGAAGCAGGTGGTTTCTTAGAAGAGTGGATGTGACCCTGTCTTGTGAGACAGCCCGTCGTAGACAAGGGGTAAGAATTGAGCTTACTCAATTCTGCCTCTGGGATCACTTCCTTGCAAAATTTTCTTTCGCCATTTTTCTACATCGCACGACATTCAATAACACTCAAACTGAGTGAAACTTAAATTTTATTCCTTTGTTTTGCATGTAATTTGGATTTTGAACACCGACAGGCTCAAAATGGATTATCCGAACTTTTTGCATGTAGATTGGATTATCAGAACTATTCAATTATCCACACACCCTTTCGTCGCAATTAATTTGTATAATCGACGTTCTACTGTAGTATAGAATAGTAGCAATGCTAACACAATTTCACGGCCATTTCGAGGATTTGACAACAAAAATTTTAATTTTTGAGGAATTTAATACGGCATCCAAGCCCTGGCCCAGACTATTGATATAGGTGGTCAATTCTGTTTTTGAAGATGAAAATATTCAAATGGGCGAGGATAATTTGTTTTTCTCTGGGTTGTGCTTGATTATGACAATTTCAGTCACAAGAATGGACAGGGTTTTGAAATTAATTCTAGATCAGTAAAAATTTATGTCGCTGTTTGGCTCTTTAACGTTTCAATAGCCTACTAAGTAACCTTAACATAATATTGTTTTATTTATCCCCAATCCTGTTTACTTACCAGCATTGCTTTTCTGCACCAAATGAGGATGGTTGGCCAAATGACAAAGCCTTGCAACGTGTTTTAGTCGTTCGGTTCGACGTTTTGGTAGAAGCAACTGGTGGACTGCTGATGTTCGAAGCATTTTAACGCTATTATAAAATCAAAAATTGATTAGCACTATCGACAACAGGCTGCACATACATTAAAATAAAGAAAGTGTCAATTTACATGATCTTTTAATTATTAGAAGCAAAATAAAAATGTACCGTTTTGTTTTTTGCTTCTAATAATTGAACGACCATGTAATCAACTTATTTAAGTTGTACATTTTCAATTACACTAGAACTACTTTTTGCAGTGTGGCAGAAATGCATTTTTGGGGGAGGGAGAGGGATGTGGGGGGAGGGGAAACAAAACCTGTAGAGTGCACTACTCAAAAATATTTAACAGAAGAGAGTTCGGATCATTTGACCTTCCCACTTTCTAATTATTTAGCCTACAAGATTAAAAATACTTTAACATTTGAACCAAAAAGAAAGTAATAATCATACTTTCATGGATATCCCACGTGAAAATTATGTTGTGTAATTTTTACCTAATTAATGTGCATTACGCTAAAAATATCATTCCTGTGTGATAGTGATCCAGGTAAACCCCTTCCGGCAAGCAGGAGCACTGAAACGACATAAGGCCATGCTCGGTCTAGTAGACTGGAATAATCTTATTTTCAACACCCACTTGGGAATCGAAGATGCATGTTCCTGTTTCCTATGCATTTTTAAGGGGCATATTGCCCATAGTCAAACAGTACATCCTTATCATAGGTATAGACGGAACCCCTTTCCCCGTTGTATACTAAATTACGTCAACGTAAACTTAAAATTTTTAGAAAAAGTCTTAAACATAATCACACTGCCCACGGCCACCCCATGTGTACAATTTGGCTCATAAGCCGTACTCCCATGCTATGGAAAATTTGGAACCGAGATAAGGAATTGGCTGTGCTGAGGGACGGGAATCCATCTTTCCTTTTTAAACTGTACCGCAGGAAGAACGCAGTATCCCGATCTTTACCCCCACTTAGGGTTAATAATTTTGAGTACATTGTTGATAATGAAACCACGGCTGCAGTTTTCAGCCGAAATGTTTGCGTCAAACTTCATTTCCGGTGGTGGTACCGTATGTTGGTGGCACCACGTTCCCAGATTCTTAGGTCTGACATTTCTTGTACTGAGGTGGCTTTTAATCAGTTTTCGGTTGAGATCGCTGGTAACAGGTTGCAGCCAAGTAAATTCTTTGGTTCGGACGGTCTGTCTGCATTTCTTCTCCGAACCCTCTCTCTGGAAATAAGCCGTCAGTATTCCATTGAATAAACTGTTTGTTGTGTTACTGTTAAAGTTTCCGTCAAATTCAGAGAATTAATATAATGAGCGGTAAATATATTAATTCAATGAATTATGACTCTGAATCCGTCGTTATTGCTTAGGATTTGGAATCCCCTTGATGCTGCAACAGTTAATGCATGCTCCACCAATGTCTTCTGCTGTTTGTTAGATTCTGAACCTATTGTCAAATTCTTGAAGTGTCCTCTTCCTCCATAACGATTGCAGATATGCATTTGTGACCCACAGCCCGGCTCGGTGTTAGCGGCCCAAAGCCCTTCCAAGTCTGTCCACTCCCTTTTAAGGTTGTGGTAAATCTGTTTATTATTTATTTATAAGAGAGGACACAGTTTCAGTTATTTAGGCGAAATTCGACTGGTAAAATACCCAAATGACCTCATGACAAGGGATGGCACACAAAAGCGAGATTTAACACGGATAGCCTACTGCCACATCCTACACACATGTATGCATTTATAAGTTCTTCGTAATAAAGAACACACAGGGCCCAAGCTTCAAACACGAGAATTTTTAAGTATGCTTACACATCAGTGGGACCGTAAGCCTAACGAATACCGGAGGTTACGCCATTTTGGAACACAGTGTTCAAAAGATGAGGAAAATGTAGAAAGCAGTTTTAAAGTTTGTAGTAGTGGTTGATGAAACAGACATTTCCACTTTGTCGAAAATTCACAAGGAATACTGGTAATAGTATTCTTTATTTCTGAAACTGTAGGCTACGTAATTTTGCTCCTGAACTTTCTTTTCATAAGATGAGCCTTCAGAGTAAAAACCGCTACGGAATTTTCATAGTTCTTGGTAGCCTAATAATAATTGTTAAAACTTCGTTAAAACGTGGCCTAAGGTTCAGATTATTCTAAGCATTATCAGATAATCCTATGTGTGTATCTAGAAGAATAAATTTAAGCTTAAAATACACAACCAAAGCCTAGCTTGTATGGTTGGATGAGCAGAGATAGTTCACTGCTTGGCAAAAAGTGTTTTGTCATAGGCTGCCTTCTAGCCATTAACAGATCTGGCTTCAATCACATTATGAGGAAGCCAGTTCCAGTGGTCAATCACAAGATACGAAAAGAAGTGCTTCCCAGCATTGGTGCTTTGTATCTTAAGGCGGTGTCCACGAGTGCCAACGAAAGGGGGCCTGCGTGAAGAACCCTTTAGCCTCGGTGCGATCAATCCCACTCAGAATTTTGTAAGTGTAAAGTAAGTCACCTCTAATGCGGCAGTCGTAAAGGCTCATAACAAGCTGCCTGACTCTAGCATCATATGGAAGAGCACGCAGTCGTGGAAGCTTGGTAGCGCGCCTCTGAATGCGCTCAAGGAGCTCTGCTGGTCTTAAATAAGTCGAGGGCTCCACGCCTGGATGAAGTATTCAAAAGGGACTGATGTATGAAGTGTAGAGTGTTTTAAGGGAGGTGGTGCTGAAGAAGAAAAATTCTTCTTGATGCGGCCAAACAGCATATTAGCGCGTCGGGCAGCAACAGCACATTGCCTGGTCACCTCAAGATTTGAAGTAAACGTCACACCAAGGTATTTCGCCTCAAGGATTCCAGGGAGTTGCTCAGTTCCAAGAAAATAGGTAGCACGGAGGTTGTTGGTTCCAACATGAAGCACTTCACACTTGTTAGCAGTGAACTTGAAAATAGTGTCCAATAATATAATCACTCGTCCCTTCCAGCATATTCCCCTCACCATCGGTCTCGAGAAATTAAATCTCCAGGTTGCAAGCTAAAATTCCGAAATCATAAATTTTGTAAAAGCAATAAGTGTTGTTAGCCTATAGAGCCTAATAATTTTTTTAATTTACAGAGTCTGAAAATTCTCATCCTCGAATGCAATGGTTAGGATATCAGTTTGACTGGTTTGGTTGCCTCCAGTACGCCATGGCATCTGTTTGGCTCAGCAGTATTTGGTTTTTAAATAGTTCAGCTTTTGCGTGGAATTTTAATCATTAAAATGTTAGTCTATAGGCTAAAACGCATATGTTTTTTTTAATAGCTATGTGTATTTATGCTCATTAACAATAATTTCTTGACACACATACTGTACTGACACTTTGGTAGGCCTGATAGGCTTTGGGTTATTCAACAATTTTGATAAGTGATGTAATGTCGGCTTGCCGAAAAACGATTGGAGAGGATACACGACCTCCAAAGATCAAAAAACCCGTGGAACATTTTTTTTTTCTCGGCAACTCGGCCGGGGAAAAACCCCCAATTCAAACGCCTGTATCTCCCAAGAAAATGGACCAATCCGTCTCATCTAAACAGCTCTTAATAGCCACGAACTTTATCTGTTTCCCCCCGCAAACAGAGCAAGAAAATTCCATCTAGAAGTCATTCTACAACATTTAGAAAAACGCACGAAACCGGAGCCGTAAAATCACCGTAGCGCACGAGACGCCATTTTTCGCCCCTTGTAAAAATTTGTATTTACCTTGTATTTTCACTTAGGCATAAAGCCGAAAACATTAGTTTAGTGTTTTAGAGGAGGAGGTTCCTCTGCGAAGGTACTTAACCTCCTACTTAATTGTACAGACTACTTTGTGAGTGTGATATTTTTTATTATGTTGAACAGCTGCAACCTTTATGAAAAATTTCCACAGCGATTGTCGACTGTCCTTTAACTTTGAAGTTATTTATTCTACTTAAACTTAAATGCGTTATAGCATTCTCTAAGCTAATCTATTTATTCTTTTCATGCTTTATTAATAATAATCTTTTGCCCCCAAAACGCTACCACTAGTCCAAAGTATACAGACATCGGCAATCTCCGGACTCGAATTTTTGTGTATATATGTTTTGTTTTAAATTTCTGCAAAACCTGACTGACCCATCCGAATGTTGCTACTAGCTTGCCCTACTACTAAAAACCAAAAGATATTTATAAAAGATCTGTGTTCATACAATCCGAAAGTCAAACTGTGCATAAAAACTTCGAATCCTCATTTCCCCAGCCAAAACTAGTTGTGGTGTCTAACACTGCTGTTTCCAGTTAAAGCTTATAAAATTTAATAGTAATGCTCTCTGCATTACCCAAAGCCATGTATTAAGCTTTAACAAGAGCCTATTCACGTTGCAAACATGTAAATATTCAATCCGTAGCCAATAATACAAAGTAAAGGCCTATTTCCCAATGTTCAATTGAGTAAAACTCAAAACAGGCCTGTCTTTTCCATCTTACATGTCCCTTCTCCTTCAAACGGCTCTGCACCAAAACCCTTTGCCATACCGACTTCTCCTCCCACTTTCCATTGTTCTCCAGGCCCTCAGCCAATCAGACCCCCGCAGCTACCCTCGACGTCCGCGCTTTTCCCCCTCTCTAGCATAAAACCCAAGCCCCAGAACGCAATCGTTAGCACAGCTCACAGATCTCTTAAGCTAGAAGGGTCACGCCGGTCGGGTGTGGAGATGTCACGTCCGGGATTGCCATGCCGGGCAAAATGGTAGTGTTTGTAAGTAACTAGTTTAACTTTAGAAGTTTATCTTTAGGACCCCCCAATTCTAAATTTATAGTCTAAATTAAATTAACCTCTAGCTTGGAGTCTTTATGGTTGGTAAGCCTTATCGGCATTGCTGGTCTTTACCACCATAATGTTAGCGTAGGCATCTCTTTCTAAAAAGCCAGTTTCTTACTTTGTTCATTCTTTAATGTAAACAAAGGGACGGTTTGATCCTCGCGAGGAAAAATAACTGTGGGACGACTTGAAAACTACAGTTGTCAAATATAGTTGTAACTTAGCAGACGCGGTTCAGCTTGCTGGGTATTCCTTGATAGGAACCCAAGATAAAAATGCTTTTTTTTGTCTAAATTAAGTGTTTAAGAACAAACATCGTTGTTCTTGTATCCAAGTGAATTTCTACTGTAAATTCTTGATTTATTTGTTTTTGCCAAACTTGTCAAAAGCTGAACTAGTGAACTAAATGTAAAAGTGTTATTTTTATTATTCTGATGTTTTAAAATAAAACCAAGAGTTTTTAAACCTCAGGTCTGTTCCCTAGTAAGATTAATTGTTTCTAGTGTAAAATATTATGTAGCCCATTTTAGCTTTATACTTCATTTAAGCAATTAAATTAATCCACCGTTGGTGGCAGTGTATTACCGGAAGCATTAAGGTTAGGCCTAGAATAGGACACCGACGCTCCATCCCCCATGCCGGGACTGTAGCCCAAGCTGTGCTTATTATCGTAAAGTCGAAATAATCACGTAACCTAATGCAAAGAAGTACTCGTCAACCAAGGATGTCGGGGGCGCTACAAGCACCTCAGCCGTCGTAGCGTCCGCCGCTACAGTGACCAAGGTTAGGATTTGGGATCAGCCAGTGTCTTCGAACAATGGCTGGTAGAAAAAAAAAAGGCACATGGTCTATAGGTAGTAGGTACAGTGCCTACGTGGTAACGTGCTGAAAAACTACAAACAAATGTAACTCAGAAGTTCAAAAGTTTTGCTGATTTTGACAGGTGTGACATTCCGATACACTATTTTGTTTGACACTTTTCAAGTTAATTAGTGAAAACCATATAAGCCTCGATTTTCCATATGCAAATTTGTGGAACTTAGACGATTTTTGGTTTTGCCTAAGTGACAGTCTTTAATACGCAAATTTGTTGCACATTAGCAGAAAGTTAGCGGCTGCAAAAAGTTAGCCCCTAGGTCGCAACTACATCAAGGGTTCCAAGGCATAGGTTTACCCAAAACACTAGCACCTTTTCGCAGTTTTTTATCCCAAAAAATGAGGGTTTTATTTCTAGTTATTTGCCCACCGGTGTAGTTGCGTCCAGTCCTTAATATAGGAAAAGTACTGTTTACCCAGACTCTCCCAACCCCCACATCAGTGCTGGTCCCGGGGCAGTAACCCCGATTACCTACCCCCCCTCCCCCCCAAAAAAAGGCTTAAGTTCAGATCAGTATAGCCATTATTTTTCGGGGCCCATTTTGGACAGTTCTAATCAGTATACGCACTGCCACACATATAAATTACACACTAGAGAGGCTACTTACCAACAGATAATGCCGTCACGGCGCGTCAGTAATTAATAAATCACAATCAGCCAAACTAACAGGAAAAATCTAGACATAAAACAGACGATGACTGGCAAACTCAAGCATGATACACATTCATTGGTAAGTTTTCACCTCATGGTCACACAGGTTAACTTGTCACCAGTGACCAAAAATCGTTGAATGACTTTTTTTATTTTGGTAACGTAATCATTTCCATGACGTTTGGATCCGTATATCGATAAGATCGGTCTTCTTCAGTCAATACCATTCAACGAAATCCAAAGGCAAACCCCAAACCTGCACGATCGAAGTCTTAAGATTTAACCTCGACCAAAGCCTCGACCGACAATGTTGTTGTTTTTCTTTCAAATACCAAAAAAATATATAGCTAATCTCTGAATCCCACTTTCCGTACTACTCCATAATACCTTGAATTATAAAGTAAGAGAAAAAGCGCCAAACTCTTCAACCTAATATTTACCTTGATATTTTACGTAGTTAACGTTTTTCTTTGATGTTAATAATCTTACTTGACGTTACATTGTCTTTGATAGTTTTTTTTCTTTTACGGTTGGCTTTCCAGCATGAATACACTGGTGTTAATCGTTGCAACTCTTAGCGATTATAGATTGTGAATAAACAAAGCAAAGCCTTCGGCAATTTGTTTTAAATACACTATTTACTAAATATTATTTTACATCATTGATTAAATTTCATAACGACGAATTTGTAATAATCAGTCTACTTGTAAATACAAATAAAATTGCTTGACAAGATGTCCATAGCCGTAAAGATCAGTGTTTCAAGGTGAGTTACCTTGGTAACTGATACGTAAGTTGTTAGGTGGTGGCCCATGCCCGTGGTTGCTGTTGTTGATCGAAGTTTAAATAATTACGTATACATATCAGTGTTTACGTGCCAACCTGTGGGGCTGACGGTGCTGACGACCGAAGGAGGAGATTCCGTCTGGTACAGTGACATGACTAGGTACTTCAACTTTAACTTTATATAACTTGATATAACTATTCTTCATTTCCACCGATTTCTTAAGTATCAGGGGTTGATGGATAAAGAAATGTTCATTGATTGTTGGTAATATTTAGCATTTTCTTTTTATGACAGGTTGGGAAGGAGGAGATTCCGTCTGGTACAGTGACAACTGACATGACTAGGTACTTCAACTTTAACTTTATATAACTTGATATAACTATTCTTCATTTCCGCCGATTTCTTAAATATCAGGGGTTGATGGATAAAGAAATGTTCATTGATTGCTGGTAATATTTAGCATTTTCTTTTTATGACAGGTTGGGAAGGGACACAGATTGAGCAGAGATACTAGATTGAGTACGGTCGAGAAGACTAGTTGTTTTTGCAACACAAGAAATTGTTCACCATGAAGTTATCCGACACATTTTATAGCCTCCTCTCCTCTCCGGATTATAATCCTGAACAGTGCGTGCAAGAAATTACTTTGGCCAGTGAAAACTCTTCTGACTTAACTGGACTGAGGCAACATATACAAACTTGGTCTGAAGATACGAATGGTTTGTTGAAAAAGAATGTTTACAAAAATTACACTCAGTTTATCGAAACGGCCAAAGAAATTTCTTACTTAGAAAGCGAAATGTACCAGTTGAGTCACATGCTCACCGAACAAAAATTGTTGATGGGCCATCTGCTGGATATTTCGTTGACGGGCGAGAAGGCAAATTCAAACAACAGCAAAGATTCCGAGTCCAAGGAAGAAGAAACCAAAGTAAACCTGACATCTCTCCTGGAGAGAGTCGAGGGTTGCGCTAGCATAATGGAAGTGCCAGGAAGATACCTTGTGTACAACGGAGATGTCGTCGAGCTAGATCCAGTAAGCTTAACTCAGATTCAGCGCATTCATTTTTTCCTTTTGAACGATAGTCTAATGTCGGCAGTCTGGCTGTCAAACAGGAGAGGACCAGTCCGCTATAAATTCCAGGCACTCTACGAGTTGGAAGGCCTAGCAGTGGTTAATGTTCGCGACACATCCAATTTGAAAAACTCGTTCAAGCTCCTGATGTTTCCTGACACACGACTTTTCACGTGCGACACGCTCAAGTTAAAGAAAGAGTGGCTGGAGGTGTTAGAAAATGCAAAGAAGGCCATTACCAACACCGAAACCCAGAAACGGGAATCGCTCCTGGACCGTCCGCCGAAGGACAACAACCCATTTAATGATAACACCAACCCATTTTTGGAACGCTCTAGTGGGTCGTTTGATTACGACGAGCAGCCCGACTGGCTTGTAGAACTTCCCGAAGACTTGGATGTCTGCATCGCGCAGAGAGATTTTGAAGAAGCTGTCAGTTTAATCGAGCGTGGTCAGGAGTACCTAAATGGCACAGTCAACCGCATCCATGGAGTTAAAGAAATGCGGGCACGTATCGATCAAAGAGTAAAACTGCTTACCGAAGTGCTCATGAATGAACTGAAAGTTTCGCCAGACAAAACTCTGCAAGGAGGACCTAGAGCGGCTCGCCGAGCGGTTTTTGTTCTTATCAAACTAGGCAAATCGGCGCAAGCATGCGATCTCTTCTTAAAACATCGTAGCGCCATATTGAAGTATAGCACAAAACAGTTAAAAATTGAAGGGGTCACAACACTTTACATAAAACGCCTTTGTAGCGTCTTCTTCTCTCACATGATGGATACTTGCAAAGAGTTCAGAAGGGCATTTCCTTCCCATCATTGCTGCCACTCTGCTTTGGTAGTATGGGCCACTACAGAACTCAAAATTTTTGCCACCCACTTTTCCCGTCAAGTTTTTACTCCACAAGCGGCACTTGGAAACGTCGCAGAGTGTGTTGCTTTGGCATCCAGACATTGTGAACAGATGGCCGAGTGCGGCCTTGATCTCTCTTTCTTTTTAAACCTCCTCCTACGGTGTGAAGTAGAACGGATCATTCTGGATACTCGAGAGAAGATCCTCGAAGCTATAAAGCTCCGCGCGCAGGAGGACAAATGGCGTCCAATGAATTTCCAAAACCGAGCTGGACTTACAAAATTCCTTGAAGACACGGCCGAAATTGGCATTGCAAGCATGCACACATTTGTATACGATGAATGCTGGATATCCCTGAGTAGCAACACTGTTAACTTCAGCAAAGCTTTTCTTAATTTTCTGGACGACGTCCTAAAAATGCATACTCCAGAAACACATGCGCTGATTGTTGACAGCATTGTAGATATATACCGTACTCAGTTGAAACACATTTGGGGCTCGTTGAATAATGTTAAATTCCGTAATGAAGCCAAGTTCATTCAAAAAAATTATGTTTTTCTAAACGACACTATTCTTACCATCGCAGAGCATCGTTATGAAGAGCAGTTGAAACACTGTTGCCAACCATTGGCTCAACTCCACCATGAACTGAAGGGTTTGCAGCTTGATTCTGGTTCGGCTGCACGCTCTTATACTTCAGCCTCGTTCATATAAACTGGTGGCTGGCAAAAGTTTTATTCCCTCCAAAACGTAAGTGGTTCGCAGAATTGGCCACTTTCAAGCTTGGTTGTAAGTTCACATTTGAGTATTTTAGCTGGTAAATTCATCAATTTGTGCTCAGCATTCGATTGCATGGTTAAGTGAATGAAATAAATTGGAGTAAGCTGACTTTTATTCTAGTTACTTTTGCTGTCGAAAGTTAAAATTTGTTTTAATATGCGAAGTGCAAATTACTGACTGCAAACTTTTGGTTGGCATTTAAAAAACGCCGCTGAGATTCTTCAGCAAAAAAGGATTGAATCTTTGCCAGCGCAAACTCACAATTTTCAAAGGTTATACATTGTCACACAGGTAAATTATGTCAGGGGTGCAGAATATGCCTGAATGCTTGAATGAGGTTCGTGGGAAATTTTAAGAGAACTGAGCTGAAATATGGCTTGCCTACGTCGTGAAAGGCTGCAGATTAAAAATTTTGTAAGAAATGTTCGTGGAAAATGTTGGCCAGTAGGAATTTGATGCACCCCTGAAGTACGTAACAACTCCACGATAAAATGTGCGTAGTTGGATTAATGGTTTCAGACAAGGGTTATTTTCAAACAGTATGGTCCTGACAACTGTTCATATAGTTTGTTAGAAGATATACAGAAAGTGCCGGTACCAAGCTTTACCCTGGTACTCGGGTTTTCTGCGATACTTATGGATAAGGCGGTGTTATAGTTCTAATGGAAAACATTTACTGATTTTTCCCCTCCTGATTTAAGCGTATTCACGACGTACTGTATTTGATAAAAAAAAAAAAATAAAAAAATGTTCTAAAATGTGGTGTCGACATGCTACGTATCCAAGTAGAATTCAAATGCATAAACAAACGCTGGGTGTAGCCCCAAAGTTATGCAAATTCTGCTCCACTTTTGTGCATTGATATTTAACTGATTGTTGCTCTGCTTTCAGTCCTATAACACAAGGACTAAAATGAACTATTGTTAACAATGGTATTGGTATTTTAACAATGCATGTTATTTGGTACTGTACCGCGAGAACCAGTTTACCGCTGTCGACGCGCCATTAAGCCTCATCCCCCCCCCCCCCCCCCAGTTTACCGCCCAACACCAAAAACCATTAAAAAAGCACAGGCAAAAATTTTGTCTTCGGCCATTAAGTTCAGTGCCGCATAATACTTCTTACGTGTAATTTTGCTTACAAGTTACTCAATGACAAGAATAGTAACTTTATTCATGTCTTACTTAGTCCAAGAGCCAGCCAAGATTTTGGGGGGTAGTAATTTTCCTTTACACCACAGTTATATCGATGCCTCAGGAACGTAAAAAAGTATGATTGCCATCTCAAAGTGGTAGCTTTTAAAAATGGCGGCCATTCCAAGCTGGCTGCCGTCAGCAATCAGCAAATTGGCAATATCTCTGGTTCTAATAGGACTTTTTAACTTCTTTTTTTTTCAGTTAAAGCTTATTTCTTGGCCGATAATTTCTTTTCCCATGACTTTTTTCATAGTTGTAACGGTTGGCGAGTAAACGTGATTGAATCAAATTACTAAAGACTGTTATTGCCTTCTAAAATTTTTTGTTTATAACAAAAATTGCTACCAATCCAAGTTTGCGGATGTCGAATATGAAAAATAGCTACGATGGAAGCAAAGCTACGATTTTGCATTCTGTTTTTTCTAATATCGCCCAGAATTAGTGGTTGCAGTGGTTAAACGTGTAACCGATAACCGTAGGAAGTTCGGTTAAACGGATTTTAATTTCCGTGTTCGAGTAAACGTAATCTATTTAAAGACCAACACAGCTGCGATGAACACGCAGCACGACTTGCCTTAGTTAAAGCTTGACCATCACTCCCCCATTACCGGCGGCCAAACTCCTAAGTAGACTCGTCCATTGTTGAAGCAGCCCGGAGTATTTCGCACGCATGCTTTCACCTGAGCTGTCAATCACGATCGTGTTGTCATAGCTCCGTCTTTCTTTCACCACGTGCGCAAGTCAGGTAATATTTTTCCTAAAATGCCACCAAGATCGGATGTTTAGAAGCACTTTAAGAAAGTGTTTGATGATACTATTAAATGTGAATTGTGAGGTACGATTTTAAAATATGCAGGCGGATCAACTGGATCCATGAAAAATCATCTTTCTGGAAAACACCCAACAACGCCGGCCGGTGAACAATCTGTTTTATTTATCTATTTATTTGCTTATTGTTGTAAAGCATACAACACGTTTTGCACTTGCTGTGACCAATTAAACCGACGATATATTAAACAATGGTCTGCGTTTATTACTAAATTGTTGCTAAAAATTCTTAATAAACAAGGGTCTTCGTTTATTACTAAACAATTTTTTTTTAAACAATAGTTTGTAAACATTGTTAATAATCAGTTACACGGTAACCGAACGTTAAAAAAACAGGTTAAACGTTTAATGAAATAACCGGTAATTGCGACCACTACCCAGAATTAGACAAATTAAATAGTGAAAAAATTCAATCATTGATAAAAAAATTTAGTTTTTAAAAGCACTTCATATACTGAGATGAACCGTTGTTACAAAAGGTAAGACTATAATAATAACATCTACACTTTATGAGCCCTGATCCCGAAGTCCCATGTAGCCAACAGTACAATAAGTAACAATCACTTTAAAACTGCTATGCACCAGGCTAATCATTGTTACGTTGCAAAGTGCCCGACAACAATAAGACCTCTAAACAGTGAAACAAAGAATCAAAGAAACATCATATTATTAGCCAGCGAAAAAGAATTGTTTAAAAGATGTTTAACCCGATCGAAAGATCGGCAACCGCCGTGTACAGTGGCTTAATGTCAACATCACGTAGAAGCAGGAAGATCCAGCAAGATTAACACAATACCACCTACCCCAAAATTTTATGCTCTACACAGTTCAGCAAACCAAAAATATTTTCCCTTGAATTTTCGGTGAAAACAGGCCGTTCACCTTCTTCAGAACACAACGAGGCACTCTGAGACGAAGAAAGCTTGGCACCGATCTGTGAAGATGAAAGCAGCCCGAGAAGGTGACATTACTCAGAAGTCCGATGGCAGACCGGTTGAAGTGCTGACGTACGTGCCTGGACGTAGCGAGAGTGTGCAACGTGCGTTCACAGATAATGGAGTAAAGTGCTTCTTGAGATACCCCCCCAACCTCAAAAAGATGCTGAGGCATCCACGTTCGAAGAGGACCGTGCACCCCTCCCCCCACACCCACTCTCCCTCACCCCCACCCCCCTCTCCTCCCGTAGCAACGCCCTCTCCTCTCATGGCACCCCCTTCCCAGGCCATTCAACGCACGCATCGTTACCCCACCCGCCTGATGTGCAGGAACCCAGCCGAGGCACCAGTTGTTGGTGCACCGTCTCCCCCACCCCCTCCCCCTCCACCTGGTGAGTCCTTTCCAACACGCTTGGGCCGGAGGAGTGGTGTGGTCTACTGTGTTCCTTGCGGCCAGTGCAACGCCGTCTACATTGGCGAGACCAAGAGACAGTTGTTCGAGAGGTTGGGTGAACACGTCGCAGCTGTGAGGAAGGGAGACATGCTCAACGGCATCGCCCAGCATGTCAAACATCAGCAGCACCATATTGCGTGGAATGCCACAACAGTTTTGCTTTCCTCCAATTCTCTCCAAGGAGGACACCTGAGGGCCCTTGAATCTCTGGCCATTCTTCGTTTCAAGAGCATGAAAGTTCCACTCATGAACCTGACGGGAGCCTCCCACATGTTAATGGAACATTCAGTGGATTCTGGTGTGAAAGCCAAGCTTGACAAGCAGTGGGGCTTGAGAGCGTGATTGTATATAGATCAGTGGTTCTCTCACTCGCACGTCGTCTGCTTGATCATGGCCACAACCATGTAACTTTCGTTTTTGAAGTTTAGTGCCTCGTTGTGTTCTGAAGAAGGTGAACGGCCTGTTTTCACCGAAAATTCAAGGGAAAATATTTTTGGTTTGCTGAACTGTGTAGAGCATAAAATTTTGGGGTAGGTGGTATTGTGTTAATCTTGCTGGATCTTCCTGCTTCTACGTGATGTCTAACCCGCTGGCAGTCGACCAGGCTTTGTCGGGCAGATGATCTGAAGCGGTTAACGCTCGCTTGCTTGTTTCAGTGCTTTGAGCTTACCTTTCTCCATGTGGCGGCTGCCTTCGTCAACGTTCTCTAAGAGTAACTCTCAAACAGCAATTTGGAAAAGGTGTCTGGAAAATTCATCTGTAGTTCCGAAACCAGAAGATCATGGCTGATGCTACAAAGATGGCAAGCTCTGTATCCAATGGATTACATGAGCACCACCAGCACCTGAACCAGTGTTGGAACTTTTGAGTTGTTGTTCTTCGAGATTGTGCATGCCAACATGCACGTGTATGGTAAATCATTTGAAAAAATGTACTGAGGCATGTAAGCTGGCAAAGTGTGATAACATATATGGGTGAGTCTGAAGAATTAGTAGGTAGAAGATGATTTAAACTATTATGACAGTGTTGAAATGAAAGTGATAACGATGAGTAACTTTTGTTGGAATACTATACTATGGAAGCAGAATTGCCAGCCCAGCTGCACATTGGGTGTTTCACAAAAAAAAAAAAATAATAATATGATCTTAAGAGCATGGGTAATGTTTGATGCCCTGATTGCAATATGGGGATAGTTTGCTGTCTTATGTGTTTGTCACCGAAGGCGTGTATACCGTTTGTGTTTTTGTGCTCACTGGCTAACAAACATTGATTTTAGTTTGCTTTGCTCACTCAATTAGCATTTTCAAGCATCGTTTAAGCAATTATTTTTCGCTGGCTAAGCCGAAGGTGTGTACGTACGTGTATCCCATCTGTGCATTTTTGCGCGTTTTGAATACTTCACCGAGCTTTACTAATCCTTTAATTTAAATCGTCCAACGGTTTATGCCAGCAGTTCAAAGGGTTTTTAGCAAGCGTTCACTGCTTCCAGTCATCTGCCAGCGGGTTATGCATCTTTTAAACAATTCTTTTTTGCTAGCTAATAATATGCTATTTATTTCATTCTTTGTTTCATTGTTTCGAGTTCTTATAGTTGTCGGCCACTTTGCAAAGTAGGAATGATTAACTTGGTTCATAGCAGGTTTAAAGTGATTGTTACTTATTGTACTGTTGGCTACACGGGACTTCGGGATCAGGGCTGAAATAGTCTTACCTTTTGTAGTTCATCTCAGTTTGTGAAATGCTTTTAAAAAATATACAATTTTATCAATAATTGAATTTTTTCACTATTTAATTTGTTTAATTCTGGACTGCATTAAAAAGAAAAGAATGTGAAATCGTACCTTTGCTTCCATCGTAGCCGTTTTTCAAACGTAGACATCCGCAATATTGGCAGCAATTTTCGTTATCAACAACAATTTTGAGAAGGCAATAACAGTCTTTAGTCATCCTTTTTAAAGAAAAGTTAGTATTCTAAAATTGTACCAACATCTTGGCTGACTAAAACTAGGCTGGCAGGCAGAACAGCTTGCCCGAGCAGTGCACGACGCACATACTTTTACAACTTCAAATATTTGTACTTACGGAATTTGTAATCTGATAAACGATTTCTTAGCACCAAATTAAAGACAGTTTAATTCTCCAAAACTTTTATTTTCAAACATTTCGTGTAGTCATTACGTTTAAAGCTATTTCTACATAACTGCATTGTCAAGGCTAGAAAATTTGATTCAATCACGTTTTACTCGTCAACCGTCACAACTATGAAAAAGGTCATGGGAAAAGAAATTATAGGCCAAGAAATAAGCTGCAAATGAAAAAAAAAACAAATTAAAAAAGTCTTATTAGAACCAGAGATATTACCAATTAGCTGATTGCTGACGGCAGCCATCTTGGAATGGCCGCCATTTTTAAAAGCTACCACTTTGAGATGGCAATCATACTTTTTTATGTTCCTGAGGCATCCATATAACTGTGGTGTAAAGGAAAATTACTACCCCCAAATTATCCCAAATTTATGATTTTGGCCACTTGGCCCATGGACTATACTATGGACCATTTGTGAACTGTAACTTATTATTGCACCATCACTTGTATTTATTTCTCGTAAAAAAAATCGTGTGGGCATAGCCTGAGAACCAACTTTTCTTTTTTTAACTTTACATTCTAATGAGACACCAATGTGTACAAGCTCAACCTCCACACGAGTTGTGTACTGCTAGTACACAGTTCGTGTGGAGACTGAGGTGGTACACATTGATGTGTACTGTCAGTACACATCGTCATCAGACCAAAGCATACCTAAAATAAATTAATTCCCTAAAATATAAAATAGGTCCCAAAAAGATAAAATAAAATTCCTTCCGTCCGCACAGATTTTTCAGTAATAAGACCCGAGAACCAACTTTCTTTTTTTAAGTGGCCTTGAGCAGGAAGAAAAGAAGTTTAAGCCCAAAACGTTTTTTAGTCCAAAAATTGCCTCTTGGACTTGTACATTTCTGCGGTTGCTTTTTTTAATGGACCACGCTGTATGAACACATCGTTATAGTTTACGTAAAAACTTGATTAATCAAAGTGATCATGAACCGGAAGACTTGGCCTGGTGATGTATATTCATTAGCTTTACAAATTAACTGTTGACGTACTGCTACATTAGTTAAGAGGGCATACAAATGTATGGAGTGTTGAACAATGCATTTTATTGTTATGATCTCTTGTATGTGAAGTTTTCTTGGCTGAAGTTTACATCCCGCACATACACATTCTGAAATTGATTCCAAATGACTCCCAACTAAGGCTGTGCAAGTACCAATACTGGTCCCGGGACCAGGTGTAGGTACCACTGGTACCGGGATCAGACCGGCACCGGGTGTAGGTACCACTGGTACCGTTATCGGATCGGCACCGGGTGTAGGTACCCCAGCAAAAATTGATCATGGTCAGCCATGGTTAAACACGGGTAGTTCATGGATAAACATGGTTAAACCATGGGTGGTCCCAATTGACACTTGGCTCGTTCAAAACCATGGTCACTAGTTACCATGGTAACAAGAGACTTTTACCATGTTTCAATCTTTGGATGACAATGGTTGGTACCAATTTACCATTGGTTTACCATTGGTTTACCATTGGTATATCGGACCGGCACCAGGTTAACAACTACCGGCATCGGCATTTTCGTACATGAATAATATGGCATATTGATCAAATGCTTCTAAAAATTAGCAACTTTTATATAAATCTGCTAGTTTTAATTTGGATTTGAGATCAAAATTCACTGCATATATCGCTAAAAATGCCTTCCTGAACGATTAGGACTAACGGACCCTCCCTTCGATAAAATGCAGGCATCCATTTTCTCAAGGTCCCAAGCAAGGGCACACAGCAGGAATGCACTTCAAGCCCTCGCTAAAGTCAATGGGTAAAATATGTTTATTCTCATTTAACATGTTGGAAGGTTGTTTTTAATCTAAGCATAAAATCAGGAAGGTTATTTTTAATCTAAAATAACTTTAGCCAAGTTGATATAATTAACAGCAAAAATTATTAGGATTTCGTATCAAAGTGAAATACTGCTGACAAAAACCGGAAATGAAATGACGCGTCGGCGCTACTCAACATTGTGGTGTCGTGTTCCGCTCTCGGTTTCGCTTCATTATCCGAGGTGCTTCGGACTTCAGCCGTTGTTTAGCATTCAGTGAGATATTTAGCCTAAAAAAATTTTAGTAGCCTAGGTCTACAATATTTTATGTTTAGCGTTTCTTAATACAATATTTTGAAATTATTTAGTATACAACTAAGTCAGTGAAGGATAGGCCTATAAGTATAAAATGTTTACAGTCGACACTGAAAAAAAATTACAAGATCTCGTTGACCTATAAAACTTGAGGCTTCTGTTTGAATCGGCAAGAATTCTTGGGAGGTATATAATGGGAACTCATTCTAAATGTAAGTTTGGAAAGGCCTGAACTGAAGCTTCAATTTAAGGGTTTCCCAACTTGACATTCAGGTTTCTTTTAAAGGAATACTAAACCCTTCAACAATGAATTTTTATATCGTTACGTTAGATACCGGAATTACTGTTAACAGACTTCCGACGTCAATAGGTGTCAGTGTTTAAGCCGTATGAATTTTTAAACCACCTGATTTAAGCAGACGATGCATGCTTAACTTACAAGCTCTGGAGAAAATCCCGTTTGAACCACTCGTCGTGACGTCAATACTTTAAAGGTGCCTTCCAGCTGTCTGTGTGACTTGCGCGTGCGCCAGAAACATCGCCTGGGACATCTTTTCCGGTTAGCTCATTCGCCGCGAAAACCTCGTGCATAGTGAAGGAATGTAAAAGTTCGTCAAACCACAAATAAGTTTGTTCAGCTTACCGAATGCCGAAAAAGGTGCCACCCGGCTGCGGAAGTGGTAGGATGTTACTGGAAACAGTGGCGTTACAGGTTCAAACTGATAAAGCTGCAACGAAATGACAGCGACAGCGTTGTTGGTAGCCATGTTTGTTCACAAGCAGAGACTAGGTCGCGCGCGCTGCACGATGGTAAGGGATGTGCTCCCAATTTCCCTTAAATGTTAAGACGTCACGCTGCATCACGAAACCTCCATTGTTAGGGTTTAATTAAGCCTAATTAGTCTTTATTACAGAAACAATACAGCTAATTAATTATATGCATATTTTCGTAAATATCATACATTTATTAAATGCATGAATCAAATATTACTCCTGCTAGACCAAAAATGGCTCCAGTGACTAATATGAAGAAGGGGCCCTTTTCAAAGAATTTGTACATTCCTTTGTAAAATTGAACCAGCGTAATTACAGTTATTGTTAAGTTGAGGAGATGGCATTTCTAACTACGACATTAGTTACGACACGATCAGTGAAGCATAGAATTTCCGGAAGGAATTCCAATTAGTTTGGATAGTCATCCATGAACGATCACGATCCTAATCGCAACAATTTATTGCATGAAGGTGTGCAGGTGACAGTTCATTAAGTCAGTGAGCTACTCAAGCGCACAATACAGAGAATCCGCTGATGCACCTCGAATGTGACAATACAATGATTGACAAGCACAGCGGTCCCTAATTTGCAATTAGGACCTGAACTGCCAAGTCACGCAATTTCTATAGAGTACTCGAATCAATCAAATAGATTGCTAGGCGATAACGCACTAGTGTTTAAGAGGACTTCAGGAATGTGGCTTAATCATTCGATTTTAAAGGTTTACACGTTGCCACCATTCTCTGAGCCCTGCTATTCAGACGTTCTCAGCCGTGCCGCCGACCCGACGCACAGAATCGGGAGACGGGAAGCCTAGTGACCGAGCATTCAGCTACGGCCGAGCTTCACGGGAGCTAAGTATCATTTCAGCTATCATAACAACGATTGTTGTGCTTAACGATAATAAGCCAAGTGCGGAATCCTTTAACACCAATCATTATTTAACGATCGTGTATTAGGAATTATTTCAAATGCAATCGTAGTAAGAATGCCAATCACCAACTGTTGTTGATTTAATGTAATCAAACCGATCTCAAATTACAATCATAATAACTCGATTATTGACCAGTGTGGTCCATATTTTGTACAACGGAGAGTCGATTAAAGGCCCAGATTATTATTGAATTGTTGCTTATCTTTACGCCTCCCTTTTCAAGTGCCATATTTATGTGTTATATTTAGGTTGAATACAACTGATCCCTCCTGACAATAGTTTATTTTGGGACAATTGCTCACTAGAATAGATCATTAGAATGGTTTTATAAGTGGGATTCTATTACCTAAAATTTTCCGGAGACATAAATAGTAGAATTTTTTTCAAAACATTCAGTTGTATTTGGACTAATTTATTTTGAAATCGTGGCATTTTATAGCGTTTAAACTTGAAATTTTGTTTGAAAATAAATTGCGGGTAAAGAGCGTTTACAAGCTTTGTTGGAAAACAACATTGTTAATTTTGTTGAATTTTAGTGGTTATTTTGTGGTAAATAACAGATTGGCATATTGGTTATTGCAAAGTATTTTCAGTGTTGCATATTGTGTGTATTTAAAGGAAAACTGCATTTAAAGGGACCGTATAATCTTTTTTTTTAAACCAGAAATTGGACATTTTGGTGATTTTGGCTAATTTATGAAGTGTTATTTAGCCTAGTTTATTTTCCATCAGAAGAAAAATTATTTGTGGTAGTGTTTCATGATCTACACCATATTATTATGGTTGGCACCACAATACCATATTATTGGGGTTGTTTCATGAACACCATATTATTGTGATTGGAATGGTTGACACCCGGGCCTACGAAAATTTTCACCAATTGATCATTTTATTTCAATTAGCTGTCACCCACAAAGATCTCTAGACAGACTGTTTCGCCCTTGTTTGGGCTCCTAGGCCCGGGTGTCAACCATTCAGTTGAATGTAGCCCCACACAAGCAGAAGTTAGCGAAATATGAAGCGAAATAGCTTGCTGAAACCGTATTCGTTTCGCCCTTGTCATTTGCCCTAGCAAGTGCAGCCTAGCTCTCCTCCACAAAGTATTCTCTACTGACGAGCCCAAACAAGGGCGAAACAGTCTGTCTGGAGATCTTTGTGGGTGAGAGCTAATTGATATTGAATGATCAATTGGTAAAAAATGTCGTAGGCCCGGGTGTCAACCATTCAGTTGAATTGAGCCCCACACAAGCAGAAGTTTCTGCTATTTCGCTTGCTGAAATCGTATTCGTTTCGCCTTTGTCATTGGCCCTATCAATAGTCCCCTCAGCCACCGCCGATAATTAAATAATTTTTAATTTGTTAAATATCACCCTCAGTAGCGATTTGGTCTCACTTTTGGAACAGTGTGAATTTGTACCTTGAATCTTCGAAACGCGAATCGGACGTATTGAGCGAGCGATAACACAAGACTGGTTGAGCTTGTCCTGAGCTGGTCATATGACTGAAACTCCCTGAGGTCTGAAATCTTCCCGTTTCATTAGAGTTAATTTCTGTCCTCTTCTGGTTTGAGGGGTGCTAACTAGAAAAGTTGGACTTAGAAAATTGTGGGTCGTCAGTTTTTTGTGGACCACCCTGTATAAGCTATGATTTGCAGCATATTTCATGTGTTAAAATTGTGTTGACATAGCCTACTTAAAATATGATGTGGCGTAAAACTAAAACCTGCATAGGCTACATAATAATGCTTTAGCTTCTAAATTTTTTTTATATATTGCTCCGATTTTAATGTAGGAAGTGCCAAAATTAGTGTAGGCTAAGCCGATAGCCGCCGAAATTGACTTAAGCCGTTAGGCGGCCGAAAAAATTGTCAGATAAGATCACGCCTGCCCATATCCCCCCTAACGTCCAGGACGCAAGTCCCCCCCACAAAATATAAACTCTCTCTCATTCCAGCTAGGGGTTCTGCGGGAGCGCTGTAAGCTTCCCCAGCGGGCCCCGGAAGCTCTTGCATTTTCAGCATTTCTAAGGCGATTCCTGGACGCTAAAGGGTATGTTCCCAGAACATTTGTCAATCGTCTCTATTTCTATTCTCCAACCTCCCCTCGCTCCATCCAACTAACTTTAAAATTTCAAAAATCCACATTGTTTCCAAGTTTTTTTTTCAGAAAAGTGAAAACGGGACCACTTTACAAAAAAGTGGTCCCTATTTCACTGTAACAAAAAAAAAAATTAGAAAAGTATGAAACTTAGAGAACTGTTTTAGCTCGTAGCGTTTTTTATGGATCGTCCTGTATGTTAAAGGTAGGGAGGCCCTGAGGGCTAATTTGCCACCGGCCCCGCCTAACGTAGCTACGTCACTGGTCACTGACCCTAAGGGACTGTTCAGAACTTTTTTTTTGTACACTCGATGGCCTATATCGGTTTAAATTTCAAAACACCGAATTTAAAGAAATTCTCTCCCTCCCAACCCCTAATAAATAGCGGTTTTGAGTTCCCTGTTGTACTACCAATGAAGTTACCAGTGAGTTGTGATACCATTGTGAGACTTTTGTACGGGTCAACCCAAGCGGGTCACGACGGTCACAGGAACGAAATGATAGAAATTTTATCGGAATTGGAACAACGACGGGTCATCACCGCCCGAGGAAAGAAAACGCTTATCAGAATTTAGGTTTACAATAAAAAAATTTTGTGTAATAAAAAAAGAGGCCAAGATGAAGTATTGAGTGAAATGTAAACGATCCACACCTATTATCACTTACTTCTTTTTAACGCAGTACCAAAAGTATTCCAGTTACTCCAAACTAGCAAATTTTCGAATGCTTATACTGGCATTCTTCCTCAGGCTTGGGCAATGAGACGCACACGCACCAACTGTCGTACTTCCACACCGAACGCGAACGGGTCGCGTTCGGTGTGGAAGTACAACAGTTGGTGCGTGTTCGTCTCATTGCCCAAGCCTGAGGAAGAATGCCAGTATAAGCATTCGAAAATTTGCTAGTTTGGAGTAACTGGAACACTTTTGGTACTGCGTTAACAGAAGTAAGTGATAATGGACGAAAACCGAAGTAAATCATCCGTTCCATTGGTATTTGAATTGATCCACACCTAAACGGTCCGAACCTCCTACTATTATTACATCAAAAAATAACATGAGCATGGAATTTTACTTTTGCGAAGTGTGCGGAACGAAAAGAGCTTCCTTCATCAAGTCTGGAAAGGAATCGTAAATAAAATCGTAGACCATTTACCGGTAGAAGTACATTTACCCGGATATCAATATTGTGGACCAGGAACAAAAATAAACCAGAGATTAGCTAGAGAGGATCCTGGAATGAATAAACTGGATGAGGCGTGTAAAGAACATGACGTTGCGTACTCAAAAAGTTCAAATTTAAACGAACGGCATGTCGCCGATGAAATTCTTATATCTAAAGCTTGAAAAGTATGTAAGGATCCTTCGACCTCTTGGAGAGACAAATTAGCCGCTGCGATCGTTAAAAAAATCATGGGGACGAAGCTCAAGTTCGGAATGGGAAAAAACGAAATGGATCAACTTGTAAACGAACTCCACAAACCGACGCGGAAACATTTTCTGAGGCGGAAAGTGATTGTGCAGAGTCTGAATGATCTATGGCAAGCGAACTTGTTGGAAATGATACCTTACTCTAACGTTAATAAAGGATTTAACTAACTACTGACTTGCCTTAACGTCATGTCCAAGTTTTCTTGGGCCATTCCCCTTAAATCAAAATCCAGTGTAGTCGTTATGGAAGCCTTTAAAAAGATACTCAAAGGAACGACACCCCCTAAAAATTTACAAGTTGATTTAGGCAGTGAATTCTACAATAAAAACTTTAACCCTTTAAGGACGGGTGTGCCCGAATGCGCCCGCTGTATAATCATTGTTTACAGCTCTTCTACAAGTCATATCGAAAACTTCCAGCCAATTACAGTAAAATTTAAACTGGGATATTAAAGCCAGACCATTTAGGATAAAAATGACACAGGTTTCATTCCCTTACCTCAACTGGGTGAGAAGCTGCGATTTTTTTTTCTACAAGCCAGTTATAAGTTCTTAGCGCGCACGCAGACCTTAAAGGGTTAAAGCACTCCTTAAGCGTCACAACATCAACCTGTACTCTACCCACTCGGAGAAGAAAGCGAGCGTTGTAGAACGTTTCAACAGAACGCTGAAAACTTGCATGTGGAAACAATTCACCAAGCAGGGGAACTACCAATGGATACACATTATTGATGAGTTAGTTTCACGGTACAATGACACGGTTCACTCCACAACTAAATTAAAACCGAGGGAAGTAACCAGACGTCACGAATCGTCACTGAAAATTAAACCGAAACGATCGTTGAAAAAACCCAAATTTGTTGTAGGAAACAAAGTCAGAATTTCTAAAGTTAAGAAAATTTTTGATAAAGGTTATTTACAAAATTTTACTAACAAAGTTTTCATAATCGTAAAGTCCAAAAAACCAAACCTGTTACTTATCTTTTAAAAGACGAATTGAACGAACCGGTGCTCGGAGGTTTCTACGAACAAGAAATTAAAAAAAACTCTCGTCCCAGATTTATTTTTAGTGGAGAAAGTATTAAGACGAAAGGTACAGATGGGAAAATGCTCTACTTCGTTAAGTGGAAGGGATATGATTCAAAATTTAATAGCTGGACTGATAACATTAGCAGTTTATCTTTTTAAATACTTTTTACTTGATTTTTAAGTACAACAGATCATATTAGCAGTTCGTCTGAATATTAAGTTCTTCTTTTAGCGGCGGCCATTTTCTCCAACCAAGATTTTCTCTGTTCGACAGTTTCTGTCGCAAGTTTTTTACGAAAAGCAGCGGCCATTTTCTGCAACCTAGCTTTTCTCTGTTCGACAGTTTCCGTCGCACGTTTCGCCAACCTAGCTTTTCTCTGTTCGACAGTTTCTATCGCACGTTTCTTACGAGCAGCCGCGGCTCTTTTCCTCTTATTAGCCACTATTTTTTCTTCTTGGCTTCTTTTTGGTATTTCAGTGGCTGATGCTTCTTCCTCCTCATCTTTCTCCAAGCGAAGCTTGCTCTTCAGCTTCTTCAACCTCCATCGGATCGATTATACCGTCTATAAAATCATGCGCATACCCGTTCTGTAGTGACCGTGTGCTAACGTATTTATTCCATCATCCAACACAAATCTGTCATCGTCGTAAGGAGATACGGAAGATTTTGAAATGTCAACCGTAGCGAGCTGATTATTCTTACTTTGATTGCTCTTCCACGTGGCTTTCGACTATGTTTTAGAAAATAGCGCTTTTTTGTAGTCTTCGTGACTAAGACTTTTTGGGATAAACGCTTTACTAATCCCTTTTGCCTTTCTAATACTCTCTTACCCTACTAAAACTGAGTACATTTTTGCTTTCAAGCCTACACATTCTTTCACCGGGATGCCTGCCGTCTCATCTTTCATTTTCCCCAGGACTTGTTTGTTTTTAATACTATACAGAGGATGTGATGGATCATAATTGCTGGTATCGAATCTATCGGACTCAATTTCATGTCCCGGTAAAAATCTTCAGTCTCTACCTCATAGAACAGACTGTTGGTATCCGTGAAAAGTAAACGCGCTCGGTCTCCATATTTTGGACGCATGAACTCGTAGTGAAATTCATACATTGTGAGCTTGGAAAGTTTGAGGATGCAAAAACCGGAGTAAGTCGGTAAGTCGCACTTGATGTTACGAAGTTTCAAGTTTACTTGTATGAGATTTCCGTTGAGGCTCTTGAATGAATCCGCGTGTGGCAGAGTGCTGTACTTGACAGATTTTTTTGGATTATCGGACAACTTCACAGATAAACGCCCCTGATTTGTTTTCCATCGTTTTTCCAAACACCGAATTATTTTTCAGTTTGAAAAAGTCTTTTTCGAACGTCGTCGTTGCGAGTTAACGCTTCTCGGTGTTAAATTCTGTGTAAGATTTTAGCCATTGCTTCTGACGAAATTTTAGAATTCTGTGAATACCTTTCAAAATTAAACCGTGCTTCAAGTAGAATTGTAAATTCCTGTAATGAACTACGTAGTTTTTCTTCGGGAGCAGATTTGTTGTCAGTTTGGAAGTAGAAACAATCTTCTTGTTTCCTGCCATTTCTTTCATAAAGGGAGACACGAGTTTTGGCATTATTTTAAACTTTTCCTAAGGATAATCAAAGGATAATCGTTGTGATTGTCGTGTAGCTCGAACGGATAGTCCAAGTCCACTACCAATATATAGCCATATTCCGAATCTTTTTCGACCGATGCCAAGCGAAATTCAAGAATTTCTTTCCTCGTCAGCCAGCTGAATCGATCGTAGGGAAGGAATTCCGTCATGGCTAGCCCGTATAAGTTGTTGATATCCAAATCGACTAGATACAGACTAGGTAAATTTTCGTCGCAAGTATCTGGTAGATATTTGTTATTGGCGATCGAATGCCTTTTGGACACAAAAGTTGTTCCACCTCTGATACCGGAAGTTATTAAGTTGTGCTTTCCTCCGTGTGTAAACAGTTCTAGTTCGGCTTTAGTTTTTTTCAACGCGGCTGCCCAACTAAACCCTGGTGTGGATACGTAGTAGCAAGGATCTATGCCGTCATTGACCGAGCAAGTTTCCCTGAAAGTCTGAAAAATGTCGGCTAGAAGATACACGTCGATCATCTGATATACGAGATGGTAATTTATAAAAACCTTCTCCTTCAGCAACTTCCAAACTGACGTTGCGTGATCGTACTCCGTGTCGGGATGCCTTCGCCTCGTGGAGAGGAGAAGAATGCCGCTTTAGGAGGTAATTCCTGGTCCTCAAACACATCCATAGACTGCACGTACTCGTACGGGTAGTGGCCTTTTTGCGTCAATAAATCCAAGATTTCTTCTTTTTCGCTTCTGGCTCGAACCAGTCTACCGAATCGAGAGCAGTTTTTAAGATGGGGAAGGGTCGATCTTTCTTGTGGTTTTTAGCCAAAGTTTCGAGCGAGGGAGATACTGTTTAAAAACCGCAACCTTACCGAAAGGTCCTTTCCACCGAAGGAAAAGTACCGCGTAATGGTCATACTCATGAAAGGCTCGGTGTTTCTAGCAAGAACGTGTACTCCCGAAGGGAAGTTTTCTGTCGCAGAAATCAGTAGATGCATATCGTAACCTTCCAAGTTACGGAAGACAACCGGGATAGTATTTATTGTCCTGGCCTCCAGATTGCATTTTACGTGAGAAGTACCTCTGAACTTTCCCGTGAAGTGGCAGAGATCTCTCACTTTATTGGAGATGATGACTTTGTTGCAGTAGTAACAAGTATCGGTTTTTGAGAACCGAATTTTATCATCAGCAGTCTTCATCAGATGTTTCGGTCGTGAGATATTCGAGGCAAACTTTTGAATTTCGCTATTCATACATTCGTAAAACTTATCCACCGCGTCCTCGCCGAGGTAGAATTTTTGACTCACGATTTCATTTTCTGGACCAACAACGTAGCCAAAACTAGTAGGCGAATGCAAACTGACTTTAGTAGACGAACTCGAGGATGGATCGGTGCTACTAGTTTGCAGGGTTTGAGCATACATTCGAAATCTACATAAATTACCCAAGGGTGAGGATTGCGTCTATCGTAGTGTAGGAATTTTAACGTGTTAGCGCCGGGTGGTAAGAAAGTGAATACTTGCACCCTATTCAATCTCACACATTTACTGGTGTGCTCCATCATGAATTGTTTTTTTTACCAAAGGCAGTGAAGCAGTTACGAACCGGGTGTAACCCTATCGATCCCTTGTAAGAAATTACGTTAATGGACAAATTGTTGACTCGTTCGAAGGAATCAATTTGCCGTAGACTCACGGGGAACGTCAACATGGAATGGTCTACGGTATTCAAAAATGGTTCGTAATATTTAACTTCGGTTTCGTAGCACTTCATTTTAGCGACTAAAACGGAATATAGAAAGCACTTTTCGTCAGAAGTTTCCGCATTCACTATAACTTTGCTTTTCTTGCGTAATGCCCTCGGCAAGGGTAAGAAAGAACTAGGGCAAAAAGGATTGATTTTTGCCACTTTTACGGTTAAACCCCAAACTTTCAAAAAGCGCCAACCACTACCTTTTTCTTCGAAAGTATCGACTGACTGTTGTATTTTTTTGCAAGCATCCTCCAAGAGTTCCGACACATCAGATTCATTGTAAATAGCTGTATAGAGGGACCAGAAATAGGCTCGCACGGTGTTGGAATCCCTGGTAAAATCTGCCTCTAAACACAGTTGAAATTTACAATTGGTCAGTTGATCCAAGCAAGTCGTGATAAGATATTTGAGCGGACAATAAAGTAGATTGAGCGCTCGAGATGAATCGAGACATTCAATTTTACAGAAATAAATTCGATGCGTATCATCATGCACCAACTTGCACCTTACTTCACCTTCAATATCATTCAACTTGTTTTCGAAGAGTAAACACTCTGGTTGAAGATCGGATCAATGGTCGGGAAAATGATGGATCAAATCTTGCTGAGTTGCGTAGACCTTTCCACAGTATGCACACCTAAACGATGATTTTGAATTCATTTTCTTTTTCTTGAAAGAAAAATCGTTCATTCCTTTTATTATTATTCTTTTATTATATACGAAATAATTAAAAAAAACACGAGGAAAAAATGAGGAGATAAATTGGAGTTCCTAAAAAAAAGACGAATTAGAATTTAGCAGATATACTTAAAAAAAAATGAATATTCCTTACATAGAACTAACAAAATAAATGGAAATGTTTTACATTTTATTTCTGGACCCTACATGGGGAGTTACTACCACCCAAGAGGGGAGCTAGTTGTGGAGATTCCCTACTCATATGGTGCATGTAGCCCTGCCCAACTGCACCAGGGTTGGGAGGCCGTGTGTTCGAGTCCAGAACTGCATCTGGACTGAATTTTCCTCGTCTGATCTCGCCTTGTATAGGGCCCTCCTCAAAAAAAAATTTAATTTTTTGGAACCGTGCCAACTTTTTTTATTTTTGGAACTGTGCCAACTTTATTGGTGTGATGCATCATGGGAAATATTTTCCCTATATAAGGAAAAGTCCGACGAAAAAAATTCAGTCCAGATGCAGTTCTGGACTTAAACACACGGCCTGCCAGCCTTGGCGCAGTTGGGCAGGGCGGTATGTGCCATATTAGAAGTTGCTCATATGATATGGTGCATGTAGCCCTGCCCAACTGCACCAAGGCTGGGAGGCCGTGTGTTCAAGTCCAGAACTACATCTGGACTGAATTTTCTCGAATTTTGTTTTGAGACGTAACTCACTGGACTGACCGTAACGGTTATGGGTGTAAACTTACAAAAATGTACTTTAAAAATCAACTATAACTCTCAATACATCAGAGTTTGGTTCAAAACACTCTCCACTAATAATAACAATTGATTGTTTAAAGGTTTTTCAATATCGCCTAAACTCACCGTGTCACTAAGACTAATATCCTTAATATCACACAAAACACAAACTTAGTACAAATCCAAGGAGTGATGTTATAACCGGAAGTGACATCATAACAAGTGACATCATAACAGGAAGTGATGTGTAAAAGGAAGTGACATCATAACAGGAAGTGAGTAGTAGGAAAATGCGATTTGGCAGACTCAGAGGACAGACAGACATGATGGTCGCCCCCATGTAAACCGGAAGTGCCACCATTTTGAATGACGTCACATCCTGTCGGAAGCGGAATCTGGAGTGCCTCCATCTTGGCCCGGAACCATAGATGCCGCCATTTTTTCTAAGATGGCCCACAGGTTTCAGTTACAATTTCCGAAATTATTTAAAATGCCCTAAACCGTTGGTTCTAGAGCAACACGGAGTAAAATTTGACCCCCATGCATCATACCCCGCCCGCACTTGGCCTCACCTATCAGTTGGCAGGCCCGGTCAAAAATTATTTTGGCCACCGAAAAAAATTAATTGGCACAGTTTCAAAATCCGAAATATCCTCGCAACTCAGGAACCGTCGGTACTAGAGCGAAAACGTTCGGGATTTGACTTCCTTGGGCCGTGCCCTACATGTAGCCCACCCTAGAAATCGGGTACCTCGAATTTCGGCAAGTTGGCCCACCCTGATAAACTCGAGAACTGTAGGTCTTAGAGCGAAACGGTTCAGGATGTGGGTTCCCCAGGCTGTGCCCTACGCGTGATCCTCTCCACAAAAAAGAAAAAAAAAGACACTTTCCCACCATCCACCACATCGACAAAAACGAAAAAAGGTAGCAAAAGGCACCCTCCTCCATATTGATGAAAATCGGAAGTGACGTCCCAACTTTCATCACATGACCAGAAGTGATGTCATTACCCCCATTTTGATCACGTGATCGGAAGTATCGTCATAGAAGATAGCAAAAGCAGTTTCCCACCCACCTCCATATTGATGAAAAATGAAAAAAAGGTAGCAAAAGGCACTTTCCCATCCTCCTCCAGATTGACGAAAAATCCGGAACTGACACCCCCACTTTTCATCATGTGATCGGAAGTGCATCATTACCCCCACTTTTATCACGTGACCGGAAGTGACATCATAGGAGGAAGTAAAAAGTACTTTCCCACCGTCCTCCAGATCGACGAAAGCCGAAAAACAGATAGTAAAAAGCACTTTTCCACAGTCCTCCAGATTGAAGAAAAATGGAAGTGACACCCCCCTTTTCAACAGATGATCGGAAGTGCATCATTACCCCCACTTTTATCACGTGACCGGAAGTGGGGGTATATATGTGTAACCGAATATTGTATTTTACCACTACTGCTATCTTTATTGTGCCTCGGGGGGGGGGGGGG